>JAHRHZ010000095.1:7774006-7818621 GCA_024137785.1 Ginglymostoma cirratum | reverse complement strand
CCTAGACCCTCTGATGAAGGGTCTAGGCCCGAAACGTCAAGCTTTCCCGCTCCTATGATGCTGCTTGGCCTGCTGTGTTCATCCAGCCCCATACCTTGTTATCTCAGATTCTCCAGCATCTGCAGTACCTTTTATCTCCTCTGACAAATGAATGGGTAACCAAAACTTGTCAATTGAAAATAAAAAACTAGAGGGAGGAAGAGGGACATGACTTCATCCAGGGGGTTATGAAGATCTGAAATGTACTACTAAGAAGGGTGATGAATCTGATCCCTTGCAGCTTTCAAAAGACATTTAACTTTGATGGACCCATTTACAGAGTTTTGAGGGGATTTGTTTGGAGTTAAATTGTACCACGTTTTCGAAGAAAAAGTATAGACATGGGGGCTAATGGTTTCCTTCTGTACTGTGGGATTCCACACTCAGAAGTTTTAGGGCCTGGTGAGGTCAGGACTGGAAATTACCGAACTGGCTCATGTGCCAGTTTCCTGGTTCTGTGAGGGGGCCTGGGGCAGGCAGTTAGTTAGGCTCATTGAGCCTTGTTGAAGGTAATGTTAAAGAGGCAAATGGGACTTTCCAGTCACTGCCCAGTTTCCTGACATGTCAGTGAGCCTGTTGTTGGGAGCCAGTGGCAGGCCAAGATAGTTGGTGCTTCGGACAAGCTTACATGTGTGCCCTGCCTATCAGGAGGTGAGGCCCAAGACCAGATTGTAGGGGGACTATCTCCCATACTAGACTAACCCTCTTTCTTGATGACTGCCTCACTGGTTGTGGATTTCTCTATTTTCCATTAGATTTTTGAGAAATGCCTGAGACGGCGCCTTCTTGATAAGGCAGTCTCTCAGTAACTTACCTTGCGCTGGACCTGGTCTCTTCTCTGATCCGGGAAGTCTTCTGAATGGCTCCCCAGCCTTGACAGCCTGCTTACCATTCTTCATTGGACAGGAAGTACAATGGTCAAAATTCCAAACAAGTGACTGCTTCCCTCAGGAGGGAGTTGAGATCTGGAAATATTCCTGACTATTATTTCTGTCCCAAACCAAAGCATCCATCCTGTGTTCCATCAATCTCCATTGAATGGGCGTCCAATTCTGCCCATGTAACTGTGAAGCATGTTGGGTGCATTTCCACTTGTGATGTGATTTCAAGTTATACACCACATAACTGAGGTGAGGCCAAACCTGAAAAATGCAAAAGTGGTTTGTCCTTAACAATATCTCCTCACACAATGAATGGAATGAATAATGGTACAATAAAATAGGCTGGGCTGTTTATCCAACCTCCACTGCAATGTCCTCTATGAGTACAAAGCCATTATGCAGATTAAATAGTGTATTTTGCTTGCCCCAGGCACCTTTGTTTTAAGGGCCATATTCTGGCATTTCAGAGGGTTATACTGGGTGGAGGCAGGGTGGGTCCAATATAGCAAGGAGTATAAATCCTTTCTTGACAGGTCACAGCGTGACTCTGTGATTTACTGTAAGACATGATAAATGCGCAGGGTCTAATAGATTCTAATTCCTCAAAAAAACATTATCTGGTGTTCGCCTCATTGCCATTAGTGGGAGCTTGCTATGCACAAAATGGCTGACACCACTCCCACCCTACAACAGGGCACTTGGCTGGCTCTGAAGCCTTTTTCTGGAATACGCTAAAGAAGGTGCTATCTAAATGCAAGCCCTTTTCAAATCTGTTTACAAAGGGGAATAAAACAGGCTTATAAAATGCTTCAAATAGTTCATCCTGCTTTAAAAGCAGGATTGCCAAGTTCTTTATTTTCATGTGGTGATGTGGTATTCTGCTGCACTTTCACTGAACAGCAGAACAGTCGTAATTTGTGACAGTCTACGGTTATCAAAGACATGCTGTAAAAGCTAGCTTTCTCTTCCATACAGGGCAATTACAGAGGGCTTATTCCATTACTGACTAGTCAATAACTCTTGCTAGGCAAAGACATTATTGGATTGTGATCCCCTACATAGTTACATAGACTCCCAATGCTTATTATAGACATGTTCAAGATTACTGGCTTGAACAAAGTGATACAGAAAAATTAATGACAGTATCAGTGAGGGGTCAGTGCCTTCAGGATCTGTGCGGCAGCCAAAAGTTAGTGCATTGGACCATTGTTGTGTCAAGAGTACTGGATTCCCTTTTAAACCCCTCGGGATGTTTGATTACATTAAAGGCGGTCTTCTTTGCATAGAAATGGTTTTTTGGGAGAGACAATCAATTATAGATACCTAGGACAGTGAGCAACAGGTATCTGAAATTGAGTTATTTGTGAAATTGAGAGTGTTGGGATTATAGGAAGATTTGGAATTATAAATTCAAAAAAAATTGAAGAATTCAGAGTTGTGGAGCCATTTAGCATTACAGAGGCATTTGGGGATTATACAGGGATTACCAGGCTACAGAGAGACTGGTGAACGAAGCACAAAAATGGGCACAGAACACGCCAGGCATCCCACACTCTGCACTGACAAGTAACAGGCCTATAGTTACTTGTGTTGGCACAAACAGATCACATACGGAACAAAGTACAGAGAAAAATCTGGGGTGTGAGATTACATTGGACTACACTTTCAAAGGGGAGGCATTGTGTGATCCAGATCATAGGAAAGTTATCAAAGCTTCAGACAGTGTGGAGAGGCGATTTATCAGAACGGAGGAGGCTCCAGGTGAGTGAAGAGATTGCAGAAGCTGCAGGTTTTCTCCTTTAAGCTGAGGAAGTTTAGCCGGGACCAAAGTAACATTCATGCCACACAAATGCCAGGCAACGACCATCACCAATAAGGGACAGTCTAACCACCGCCCCTTGACATTCAATGTTGTTACCATCACTGAATCTCCCACAATCAACATCCTGGGGGTTACCATTGACCAGAAACTCAACTAGACTCACCACATTAACACAGTGGCTACAAGAGCAGGTCAGAAGCTACGTATACTGTGGTGAGTAAATCACCTCCTGACTCCCCAAAGCCTGCCCACCATCTACAAGGCAGAAGTCAGGAGTGTGACGGAATAGTCCCCACTTGCCTGGATGGGTGCAGCTCCAACAACACTCAAGAAGCTTGACACCGTCCAGGACAAAAAAGCAGCACACCTGTTTGGTACAGGATCCACAAGCATCCACTCCCTCCACCATTGATTCTCAGCAGCTATGTGCTATCTACAAGACGCACTGCAGAAATTCACCAAAGATCCTCAGACAGCACTTTCCAAACCCACAACCAATCCTTTCTAAAAGGACAAACGCAGCAGGTATATGGGATCACCACCCCTGCAAGTTCCCCTTCAAACCACTCACCATCCTGACTTGGAATTATATCATTGTTCCTTCACTGTCACTGGGTCAAAATCCTGGAATTCCCTCTCTATGGGCATTGTGGGTCAACCCACAGCAGAAGGACTGCAGCGATTCATGAAGGCAGCTACTCCCACCTTCTCAAGGGCAACTAGGGATGGGCAATAAATGCTGGTCCTGCAAGTGATGCTCACATCCCATGAGTGGATAAAGAACATAGATGCTTTCAAAGTTATGTAGAGGCTTGATAGAGCAATTTGGGAGAAACTGTTTTCCCTCTCAAGTAGATCGGATTATAAGTGCCTAACGCCCCTCTTCCATTGTTTGTAGGAGCTGTTCTTCAACTTCAGCCCCTTTGGCCACCCGAGGCAGGGGTTGGTGTTGAGGGTGTGCCTCCTAGTTGGATTACCCAGAGCCTGGCCAAGCTGGCCATTAACAGATCAAAGCAGTAGGCAGTTGAGGGGCTCGGTCAACCTGCTTCTCACCTGGGACCTCAATCAATGCCCAGGTGTACCTGGAGAAGGAGCACATGATGACCATTGGTTTATCTGAGTCCTTGAAAAAGCAGTGGGCACTATAGGAGCAGGAGGGCATCATTGGCCCCAGAAATGGCATTTTAAATAACATAATTATGTCTACCTTAAAGTTTAGTTTACTCTTGTTTCGTTGGTCACACCACCATTGGGGCATTTAATTTGTAGTGGGTTTACAGAAGGCATTTAACCCTGAATCTATATATAATTTCAAATCATTTTCTAATCTTTAATCTCCCTGTTACCTCAAATCTTTCAATCCCATAGATAATTCAATTCAGGATCTCTCATTAGGCAGTGTGAGTGAGCACTTTAAATTAAAATGCGGTGATGAGACGGAGCCCATACAGCTTTGGTGAGTATAACTTTGACCCATCTTGGTGTATGGTTTGAGAGGTAACTAACAAGGTAGGTTAGCAATGTTGCCTGTATGAGCGTCCAAAGGTTCCACGCTAAAAATTATTAACAAAATATGAACACAGAAAATCGGAGGCAACCTTTTGATTTATGTTCAAACTTGGTTGTGAAGTGAGAAACATGTTGGATATAAGGGATAAGAATTCAGGTTGTTAGCATTCGGCAAGTAATGTTTTCGAGGAATTTGTAGTGGTGCCTCAATTTTACATCGTATTTATTAATGACTAGTTGATGGAGTTTTTTTAAATTCACTCACAGGACATGGGAATCTCTGGCTGGGCCCAGCATTTATTGCCTGTCCCTAATTGCCCCTTGAGAAAGTGTAGGCAGGAGCTGCCTTGTGGAACCGCTGCTGTCCACGTACTGTAGGTAGACTCGCAATGCCCTTAGGGAGGGAGTTTCAGTATTCTATATATTCAGGTTTGCTATATTAGACAGAACAGTATGTAGTGTAGGCAGGAGCAGATTCTTACGAAGGGCCATTGGCAGATTAAGTGAGTGGTCAAACTATGAAAAGTAGATGGAGAATTTAACTTCCACTTTGTCACCATATCTCAGGTCCTCTCCCACATTCTTGGAATTCAGGATACCTTAAGGATCTCCTGGTTAACTCTTAATTTGTATGGCTGAGGTCTGGTATGAAGAGTTTTACTCATGAAAATCCTCGAGTAGAATTGTACAATCAGAATGGTTTTTATAAGGCATGCTGAATTAAAATTAACTTCGCCTTCTGCTCAGATACTGCTGACCCCAATCTCAATTGTGCTAGTCGAAGCAGAATTATTCTATGAGCTTTTTCATTGTATTTGTACTCAGTCTTCAAGCTCATACACCTGTGGTACCCATAAATTTATCCAGCACATATAGTACACAGATACATCAGTGAGTGTTAATCATTACGCTAGTAACTGACGAACACTCCAAGTCATGACGAATGGAATTATTAATGGTCTGTTTGCAATTGCAAATGTGAGCAGCACAGCAAAACTAACAGGACTTTCCAGAATCAGGCATACTGCAGTATCAGCTTCATTTGTGATTACCTAGAGGCTAAATATTTGATAGTTCTGATTTTCAGGGCAAAGGTGCACATTTACAATGCGTCTAATCAACACGATGCAAATAATGGACAATGCTGCCTACTCATCATTAAGACTGTGAGTGCAGCCTGGGGTCAAACATTGAGCTGATTGTTTGCTCAACCGTTTCATTTTTTAAGGGATAGACCCTTATTCTGATTCTTTCGACTCATTTTCCTTCAGGACCTTATTGTCCTGTATTCCCATCACATCACATAGGAGACTAATCCCAGGCCTCTCCAGGGTGACTTCGAGTGATAAATATGGGTGAGTGAGTCAGACAACAGAGTTGTTGTGACTCAAAAAGACAAATCGCAAACTTTTGTGTCTTTGTATTTTGTTTGCCAGCAATCCATGGACTTACAAACTTTAGGGAAGAGATAACTCCAAGGAATTGTCTAACAATAGGGGCAGGGTGGGTTGCAAGTTTTTCGCTAGGTCAATGAAAACAGTTTGGCAGTCACTAAAGAAGAGTTAGCAGGTCACAGTTACTTGGACTTAGAAGACAAGAAAAGATAAAGCAGCTTCCATCCCAAAAAGAATTGACTAGCTGGAACTGCTAGAAGGCAACTCAACTACAATGGTTCTGAGTAGCCGGGGCCTACTTAGAAGTCAAGGGCAGTTGAATAGCTCTGTGCAGTCAGAACTCGGGAAGGACTTCTAGGAGTGAATAGGCAGCCTAACGTTACATTGACATAGAAAAAGCTGGTTGTTCAACGCATCCAAGAGTTCAAGCATAAAGCCCACAAAGCTGTAATTGCTCTTTGCAACAAAGTAAGATTAAAACTCAGTTAGAAAAAAGGCCCATGGTCATTACTAGCTTGGTGATGCTAGCTAACTGTGAAAAAACTGCAGGTATGCGAGAAGGCATTGGAGAGCAGTTTCAAGAATCCAAAGTAGCAGAGTCCCAAGGAAAGAGGGCTAATTACCCCAGCAGTTATTAAGGCACTCTCTGGTGGAGTAGCTTTGAAGGAAAGGCTGGAGTTGCTAAGTTTCAGGAGTGAGATATGAAGAGTGTGAAGAGGAAGATATCATCACCAGCCAGATCAGCCATCTCAACCCCAAGTCAGCCCAGGATCAGGGGCAGAATTCTCAGACTTCCAAGCTTAGAGGTTCAAGTCCAACTCAAGGAACAAGTTGCACTATCTGGGCCAACACTCCAGTGTAGTACAAAGTGGGTGGTGCAGAATCAGGATGCCGTCTTTCAGATGACAAGTCAAACCAAAGGCCAATCTGCTCCCTCGGCTGGTATCCATTGTAGTAATTTAAAACAAAAGCAGACAGTTAGCCCCTGCCCCACTTCCACAGTCAGTAAAACGTATGACTGAGTCACCACTGAGAGAAGTGACAGTCTAGTGCCATTATCGCTGGACTGTTAATCCAGAGAGTCAGGTAATGTCCTGGAGACGCAGGTTCAAATCCCACCAAGGCAGATGGTGGAATTTGAATTCAATAAAAATCTGGAACCAATATTCTAATGATGCCCACGAATCCATTGTCGACTGTCAGAAAACCCATCTGGTTCACTGAAACTGCCACCCTTACCTGGTCTGACCTACATGTGACTCCAAACCTGCAGCAATGTGGTTTGATTCTTAATTGCCCTCTGGGCAATCAGGGATGGGCAATAAAGGCAGCCTAGCCAGTGACACCCTTATTCCATGAATCTAAGACTTTGAAGTAATTGGAAGTTTCAAAGGGATTTGATGAGCCATTATGTCACTAATGACTATGAAGGTTACTAAGGAATTGACAGGATCTGTCATGTCCACATTAGCTATTAGATGTGCTTTTTTGGGTATTCAAACAGTTTGTTTCTTATCATATTTCCTTCAAGCTAATTCTGAATGTTGGAAAATAAGTTTTATTTAGTAGCTTGTTTCATTGTTCTGTATTGCAAAGTTTTTTGTTACTTGTTCAAATCTGTACAATCCTGTGGCTTTATTCTCTTAGTAAATAACTTGATCTCTCAGATTCTCTACTTTAAAAAAAAAGGGTGGTCCCTAGGCAGATCACGTACGCATGTGGCTTCCAAACACCCACTATCACCTTGACTCAAATAGGAACTAAAGAGCTGAATTCCACTGGGAGGTGAGAGTGACAGCCTTTAATATCAAGGATGCATTTGATCAAGTGTGACATCAAGGAGACCTGGCAAAATTCAAACCATGAGGAATCAGGGGCAAGCTCTCGCTAGTCAAAGTAATACCTGGCACATGGGAAGATGGTCGTGGTTGTTGGAGGTCAGTCATCTCAGCTCCAGGACATCTCTGCAGGAGTCCCTCAGGGTAGTGTCCTAAACCCAACTATCTTCAGCTGCTTCATCAATGACCTTCCCTCCATCACAAGGTCAGAAGTGGGGATGTTCACTGATGATTGCACAATGTTCAGCATCATTTGCGACTCCTCAAATACTGAAGCAGTCCGTGTTCAAATGCAACAAGATCTGGACAATATCCAGGCTTGGGCTGAGAAGCGGCAAGTGACGTTTACACTGTGCAAATCCCAGGCTGTGACCATCACCAATTAGAGAGAGAATCTTACCTCTACCCCTTGATATTCAATGGCATTAGCATGTTTGAATCTCCCATTGACAATATCCTAGGGATTATCATTGACCAAAAACTCAACTGGACTTATCATATAAACACAGTGGCGACAAGAACAGGTCAGAGTCTAGGAATACTACGGTGAATAACTCACCTCCTGACTCCCCCAGAGCCTGTCCATCATCTACAAGGCACAGCTCATGAGTGTGATGAAATACCCCCCCACTTGCCTGGATGAGTGCAGCCTAAACAACACTCAAGAATCTTGACACCATCCAGGACAAAGCAGCCCGCTTGATTGGCACTACATCCACAAGCATCCACTCCCTCCACCACCGACGCCCAGTAGCAGCAGTGTGTACTATGTACAAGATGCACTGTAGAAATTCATTCAGGCTCCTTAGACAGCACCTTCCAGTACCACTTCCATTTAAAGGACGAAGGCAGCAGTTAGATGGGAATGCCATCCCCTGCAGGTTCCCCTCCAAACCACTTACCATCTTGACTTGGAACTATATCGTCATCCCTTCATTGATGTTGGATCAAAATCCTGGATTTCCCTCACTAACAGCACGTGGCTTTATCTACACCAAATTAACTGCAGATGTTCAAAGAGACACCATCACCTTCTCAAGGGCAACCAGAGATGGACAATAACTGCTGGTCAAGCCGGTGATGTCCACATCCTCTCAATGGATAAAACTCAAGTTGTATATTCCATCTCACCTTCACGCACCTAGCACAGCTGCCAGGCTCACACCCATTCTCACAGCTTACATGCTGCCAGTTCTTCAGCTACGACAGGCATATTACCCAGGCACACTGTAGCCTACATAATGGCTCACATAGAACCATAGGGACTAATAAAAAAACCAACAGAAACGGGCATTGGTGTGTGTGCTCAGTACCCTAGAGGAGACCATGCTGTGAATTATGGAGCTGGCAGTGACTGAGGACCTCTGTACAGTCATTGGCAAGACCAGGCATGTTATCAGAGGCAGGAAACAGGCTTCTAGAACTGGACCTGGCCCTAGTGGAGATGTGGCATCGGAGAAATCAGTCACTGTTTGGGATTTTCACAGGGCGTGCCGTAAATTGCCCCACCGACCAGTTCTCCATCCCACTCCAGCAACTTGAAACTTCCAGCTAATGGGAGCAGCAGACTGTAGTGGAAGGTAAGTCAGCGAGAGGAGTGGCTTCAACAGGAGATACCTTCTCTCGAATCTCCTCAAAACCTTTAATTTTGAATCTGATTCAGAAGCCTGGACCTCACGGGAGTCTGTCCACAATGCGACCTGCCATTGTTCAAGCAAAACGGGCCACTCAGCCTGTGTGGGCTACTGATAGCCCAATCTGCTGTTGGTCAGCCCTACTCTGGAACATCCTACAGGGCCTCCTGCAGTTGGAACGAGTGAAGATCTATATGAGGTGTCCCAACCTATGCGGGCTGGTAAGTCTGCCGGTGTGAGGGGAATCTCATCCAGAACGTTAGCCCATGGGACTCTTTTTCAAACCAACCAACCAACTTCTAGACAGCACTAGCTGGGGCCAGGATTCCAACCTAGGAAATAAGCTCCTCCCCACAAAGTTTCCAGCCTTTGGTTTTATAGCCGCAGTGTTGGTGTGGTTACGTTTCTGTCCAGTAATATTGGCAATGAGGTCTTGCATGATGTTAGTGCCAAGCAATGTCAAATTGAGCTGTTTGGACTTTGCCTGTGTGGAGATGGTCATCGTCCAGCGACCATATTCTCAACACAAGTGTTATCAGCCCAGTCCTGAACGGTGCCCCAGTCTGACTCAGTGGACATCTAGCCCATCTCTCAGAATGGGTGGAGTCAAAATGTTAACAAGTGTTAACTTCTTCAAGTACAGAATGACTTAAAGCAGTGATTTAGGACATGATGAAGTTTGTCAACAACTCAAGGCTAGAAAGGTGTGCATTGCCAGTCCATTGTTGAAGGTGAGGCATTAAATTGAACTAAAGAGGAATACCAGGCTTTAAATTAAAGGCTCTGTGAATGCACCTTACAAACTTACAAAATTGGTCTCCATGTACATACAATACACAGATATGGGCAACACCGAATTAATCAGTTTAAAAGGCTAATCGCGATGTAATTACACATCTCTGGAGCAGGTTGGACTTGGACCTAGGCCTCCTGGCTCAAAGGTAGGGACACTACCACAGGTTTATCCTTGTTTTTTGTTATATATCCATTGCTCCTGTAGCCCTGTCAAGAGCTCAGTCTTCCTCTAGTGCTGAATCTTGCGTCTCACCTCCCGTCCATTTTCAGCTGCCTGGGCATCTGAATATCTGGAATTGTCTCCCTAAACCTTTCCACCTCTCTCCCCATCCCTGCCATTAAAATGATCCTTAAAAACATATCTATGTCGCCATGCTTTTATTCGCTCATCTTAATGCTGCCCAATAAGGTTTAATCCAATTCTTGCCTGATATTTTAGAATACGAAAAGAACTATATAACCGCAAGGTGTGATTGAATGGGAGTGAATAAATGAGAATGGGAACTCAGGGCATCTAACCTTTGGCAGTCTGTTAACCAGTTCTCTCGCTGTCACAGTACAGAGACTATCCTGATGGAGTAGGTCCCTATTTTACTGATGAAATCAGGTCTACAAGTGAGTCATGTTGGAATAACTGCTATCCATTCTGAAGAGTTACTACAATAATGGCAAAAGTAAATCCTTCTGACAATCAGAAGTCATCCCACAGCTAATACTGACTTCATCAGACTGAATTCTTTCTTGTGAAGTTAATGCGACAGAACAATGATGTGATAGAGTGTAGGATAGATGTGTCTTTGTTAACAGTCCTTTAGCATCTGGGATGATGGTGACATCACATTGATTTCCATCTCATTGTAAGTCACTGGATTGAAAACTTTCTCTCAAAGTAATTACCTGAGGGAGCAATTACATCATTTTTAACAAAATATGTGATCAAGTCTTCCTTTTTCTCATATGAGCTTCACACGCCTCTACAGTTAACGGAAACTTTTCATCTCCCGTTCTGTAGTGACTGTGATGAGGTCAGGCAGGTGGATGTCATAGAATATGAGTTCCCTGATTGGGGCTGTTAACCTGGCCCAAGAATTGATGGATTTAGTTAAGGAATATAGCAAACCCAAGCCTCCTCTAATTCTAGGATGCTATTGGTTTTATTCGGCTGCTCAAGAGCCAGGAGCATCCGTATCAGGACTTTTGACGAGGTTAAGGTGAGTGGCGGAGGCATGTGACTTTGGTTTAACCTTGAATGAGACGCTGAGAGACTGTTTGGTATGTGGCAGTAATGAAGTAACCATGCAAAAATGCCTACTAGCTGAAGCCCAACTGGACCTCAATAGGCACTACAACTGGTTTTGTTATTGGCAGGTGTGGAGTTCATGAGTTACAGGGTTCGCTGATGGAAGAGGACACCCTTGCCAGGCCGAGCTTGGGGAACACCACATGAGTGAAGGCAATTGCATAGCCTCTATCAGGACATTTCCGAAACAGAGGGACTATAGGTCAGCCCAATGCAAAACCCCAAAACAAAGCCAAGCCTTGGCCAAACAGTTAAACTTTTCTTCAGGGTCTAGGCCAGCAAGTCACTGTAGTTGCTGCTGATATGCAGACTCGAGGCAGCAAGAGTCCTACTGGGCCTAAACTGAGTAAGAGAACTCATTGGCTGATATCCAGGAGAGTCCACACCCTGGAAAGGCCACCTACATCTGGTTTGGAACAGTTAAATGGTTTAACAACATCAAAATCAGAACCAATCAAAATAAATGTCCGGTTAAATGGTCACCTGGTTCTAATGGTGGTCAATACCAGTGTGGCCATTTCAGTGATCGCAGAACCAGTCTTTAACAAAATTCACTCTGGACTCCAACCCTTGAGTTTGTGTTAGACCTTGGCCAGACTGAGAACCTATACTGGGGAACCTTTGCAGATTAAGGGTGTAACTTCGGTTCCAGTCTTTTATGAGAACCAGTTGGTTCGGTTCCACTGATAATAGCTAAAGGCTTGGGCTCAAGCTCGATGGGGTGAAATTAATTGAGAAAGATTCACCTAGATTGGCATAACGTTTTTCAATCAGGAAGTCGTAGCCTGAGTAAAGTCCTAACTAAATACACAAAAGTTTTCAGGAAGATCTAGGGGCTATCAAACGAGATAAGACCACCTTGCATGTTGACCAGGAAGCAATTCCATGATTCTGTAAGGCCCGCCCAGTGCTAATTGCTTAATGTGCAAAAGTTGGGGCAGAAATCACAAGGCTGGAAAGCAAAGGACCCATTAAAGCAGTCCATTTGCCGGAATGGGCAGCACAGGTTGTACCAACTGTGAAGTCCAATGGGTTGTTCGCCTTTGTGGGGATTTTAAACAAACAGTAACCTGCTTCTCACGGTTGGGTAAATACCCTCACTTTATCTTCCATCGGGTGTAACTTGATCTTGTTGATTCTGTGCCCAAGTATGTCACTTGGGAACACATATTTTTCCCTTCTAAGGCATAAGCCTGCCTGAGAGAAACGACTGAGGACTATGTCCTAGTTCTCCTTGTGCTCCTTATTGGTCTTCCCCATTATTAGCACATCATCTAGATTAATGGAGGCCTGGGGACGACCTTGTAAAATGTTCTCCAGCATCCACGGGAAAATTGCACAGGCTGCTGATACCCTAAATGACAGTCTTGCATATTAGTAGGAGCTCTTACGGGTATTAACTGTAGCATACCTCATCTAACTGCAATTGCAAGTACGCATGGCTCATGTCCAGCTTCATGAAGGACCGTCCCTCTGCCAGTTTTGGGTACAAGTCCTCTGTGAGAGGCTCCTAGGTCAGTACCGGAGTTTAGGTCTTTCCCTGGGCTGGTAAATTATTACAGAAAGTTCTTACACAACCTGGCCTCCATCCTTGCACCCTCACATTAACTGTTAGAAAAGGGTCAGCCTTGGAAATGGCCGCATAGCCAAGCCATAGCCTTAGGAAAGTGAAGAAACACCAATCATCCTCTACAGTGCTGACACACTATGATCCCAAGCTGGTATTGACATGTGATGCCTCCCCATATGGCATCAGGGTAGTATTAGCTCATTGATGGGCCCAATGGAGAGGAACGCCTAATAGCGTATGCATCAAGGACTTTGGCTAAAGCAGGGTGTAAATATGTCCAGATAGAGAAGGAAGGCTTGTTTGGAGTAATATTTGGAGTCAGGAAGTTCCAACAGTACCTTTAGAAAGAAACTTTGTAATAATAATGGACCACAAACCCCTTCTAGGTCTACTTAAAGAGAACAAGCCCGTAAATTCAGGCCGAATGCAGCAGTGAGCCCTAATACTAAGTGTGTGTAATTATAAGTCGGAACACCATCTGGGAGGCCAAGTAGCAAATGCAGATGGATTGAGTTACCTCCCACTGGCAGATACACTACCGGGGGTACCATTACTGAAAGTGTCTGCAATGGTTTTAAATTTTCTGGACACAGTCCCAGTCACAGCCGACAACATCAGACTTTGGACGGAGAAAGATCCGGTCCTGGCAAAACTGAAACAGCTGATGGGGGAACGGGAGAATCCAAAGGACCATCACAAGCAGAATTGAAACCTTTCTGGATCCAGCCAGGCCAGATCACAGTAGGGACGGCATATCATTACGGGAAGCTGGCGTCATTGTCCTGAGCAAAGGTCATCACCAGATTTTGGCTGAACTCTACCAGGGTCATCCAGGGGTTTCCAAAATGAGGATGTTGGCGAGAGGTTATGTCTGGTGGCCGGGATTGGATACGTTGGCAGGGCAGCGCCCAGAGTGCCAACAAGGATAAAAATTACCGCCAGCAGCTCTCCAAAATTTGTGGGAATGGCCAGGTACACCCTGGACTCAGTTACACATCAACTATGCAGGTCTGTTCATGGGCTTAATGCTATTAGTCAACATGGTTCACTCAATGAGGCCGGATGTGCATAGAGTTCATTCGTCAAACACGGGAACAATAATATAAAAACTGTGCGCATCTTTTGCATTACACGGACTCCCAGAAGTCTTGGTCATAGATAACATGCCATCATTTCCCAGAATTTGAATATTTCCTATAGTCAAATGGTATTCATCATATCAGGACAGCTCCATGCCATCCATCATGCAATGGTCTGGCAAAGCTCAGTGGTTAGCACTGCTGCCTGACAGCACCAAGGACCTGGGTTCGATTCCACCCTTAGGTGATTGTCCGTGTGGAGTTTGCACATTCTTCCCATGTCTGCATGGGTTTCCTCCCACAGTCCAAAGATGTGCAGGCTAGGGGATTCGGCCGTGCTAAATTACCCTAGAGTGTTCAGACGTGTGTAGATTAGGTGGGTCATAGGAGGATAGGTCTGGGTGGGATACTCTGAGGGTTGATGTGGGATGTGTTCAGCCAAAGGGCCTGTTCCCATATTGTAGGGATTCTATGAAAGGAGCATCCAAACTTTGAAGGCAGACTTAAAGGAAATGGCCTAGAACTTCACTAGATACCAAACTGTCCTGGTTCCTATTTGATTATAGGACAACCCATCATGCAACTACAGGGATAGTTCCAGCAGAACATAACATCCTGCCAGAAGAAGGCATGTTTTTCATACATGAACAACTCAGTGCAATAAGATGCTGGGTGTTTACCTTAGAAAGTGCATTCACAGGGCCTTCTGTCCCCTCCTGTGTATCTTATAAGATAGCCCATGGCCGAAAGTCTTGAGATCATCAATTAGTGTCTGCAGAAAACTCAGCTCAGCCTCAATAACGTGCCTGCATTTTGCTGAGGCAGTTTGAGTCGGTCTTTTGCTTTGTCGGAGATCAGGTTGACTGATCTGCATTATATATTCATGGCATTCCAAGGGTTCATACAGAAAGAAGCATTCAGTGCTAGACTACCTCAGGTCAAATACTTGACCTTTCCCCTCTCACCCCACTTACCGCGATGTCAGAGGCTATTTCTCTCTGGTGGGAGCAGACCAAATAATCCACTCCTTTGTCCCAGCTCAGCGTTCATTGTGGACGAGTCAGGGCTAGTTTGTGGCAGTTCGCAGTCAAAGCTTTCACTAAGAATACACAGCATTATTATGCCAAGCAGAAAACTGCACTTATAAACTATAAAGGAACATCTGCACATCCAGGACACAAAATAACCGCCAAATTTAAACATAGACGAAGCTGGTTGCAGTCTGTGTAACCCACACAATTAAACTGGGCCCCAAATGTCCTCACTTTTCAACCCCATCTAGCGTTTCCTGCACCAAAACAAATCTCAGGGGGAAATGTGTCTGTCCCCAGGCTACATACAAAGTTTTATTGATCTAAACACGCAGAAAACTAATAAGCCTAGAATTTTAGATGCAACACGAAGTTTCACTGGTGTTTTTTATTGGGATTATTTTGAGTGTTAATTGCCAATTCTCCTCATTGACAATTGCTCAGTATTAAAAACTGTTGGAAAACGTGTCAGAAAGAGTTCTATCAAAGGTTGACAATTCCATGTAGGTAGTTAACCATGCTGCTCTTAATGTGCAGGAAAAATGGTTTAAAAAGTTTCAGATTTTAGGGGCGCCTGAAATGTCAGGTACTAAAGACCCTTTGAAGATAGACAAACGGGAGGCTGGAAGAACACAGCAAGCCAGGCAGCATCTGGAGGAAAGGAGAAGTCAAAGTTTCAGGTAGTACACTTTAAACCTGTGGCAACCTTAGCTGACACAGATTGAAGGCAGTTTGAAAATAGAAATGGGCTGTTTGCAGGCAATTTGCCAAAATTATGAGGGTGTGGCGTGATGATCTGTTATGCCCACACTTGAAACTTGTCTACCTTGGACTTCAGCATCTGCAGTTTTTTTGTCTCTAACTAAAGACCCTCCAAGGTGCTTGAGATAGTTTTTGGAGTTGCAACGTGGGCTTAGCTCATGTTTTGAATGAGATGCTACACTGGGTAAAGCCAGCTCTGGTAGCATCAAACTCCGCAAAGGCCCCTGACAGTAAAGTCCTGAGGGATTGCTAAAGACAATTAACCAAATTTATTTGTTTAGACTACAAGAGGAGAGGCCTTGTCATAGAGAATGCACCAGGTAACAGCTAACTGCCATACTCTGCCATTGTGCTGTCATCTCCAACAAACACTTATATCCAAATACAGAGAATGCTGGAGAAACTCAGCAAGTCTGGCACCATCTGTGGAGAGAGAAAGAGCATTTCGAGGCCGGTGATCCTTCTTCACATTTAAATACTCACTTCTCAGCTCCACAATTCTGCTTAGTCAGCAAGTTTCAAGTGCAGACAAAGCAGATCATCACCCCACACCCTCAAAACTTTGGCAACTTACATGCAAACAGCCCACTTCCATCTCCAAATTGCCTGCAATGTGTGTCAATTAGGACTGCCACACCCCAGCTTTAATGTGTAATCTCCTGGATATTATTGGGAATAAAGCTGGGAGAAAACATTTTTTTTTCACTTTCCTTTAATATTGTGGAAGAACCTATCTGAAAGGGGCCTGCTTTTGGAAACTGGAAGTTAGGTCATTAAAACCTCCAGGAATGAGCCCGCTTGGAGCTGGCAACACCACATCGAGCTGGACTGAGAAAATGACTGAGGCATTTTTTTGCCCTGGATTTTCCTGTCATTTTTTTAGGCTGTGAGCTCCTCAAATGCATTGTGCCTGGTGCTAAGTTTGCGCACAGACCCCCATGTCCTGCAGAAGATGGATAGTAGAAAGGGAACACTATTGGTGAGAGGACAGGAGGATCTGGATTCTAGTGGCCTTTAATACAGCAATGCTTTTAAAGGGCCAGACGGTGTATAAACTACTTTGCAAAAAACAAATGGGCGTGAAAATTTACGTGAGTTAGATTTTAATACTTCTCACTGCTTAAGAATACAGTAATTCTACCCTTAAAGATGAGGCGGAATTCCAGAAAGTCATGAATTTATCATGAAGCACCTCATCACAGAGGATTCAATGTTAAGTTCCTGAAGTTGTTTTGCTTGAAATAAACAGGGTACTTGTTAAAATAGTGTACTATATATGTGTATTCCCAGATGAAATAACTATAAAATATAGCTATAAATAAAATAAATATAAATATAACTAAAATAAATCGATAAATATAAAAGGAAATTTGTACAGTTTGGTACTTCAAGAGGTTGGCAGTCAACAACTTTACAACATGAGGTTGAACTGTTATACATCCTGAAATGCCTAAAATAACCTCTAAAATGAGACAAATTTAATATATAGATGCAATATAATATAAATGAAAGTTTGAGGAGTGTAAATACAGTGCCCATGGATTCTGGGTAATTCAAGATGGAGGATGGAGAAACACTATAGCTGTGAGAGCTGCTCCTTTTCTAAGGTGTTTTCAGTGTTGGAGCTGATTTCCTCGAATTATAGGAGGAGTAATTACCGCATTACAAGCTGTTGCATTGTTTTAGAATTTTGGGGCAAGAAAAGATCAAAACAACATTACTTTAGAAAGGGGGAAGACAGACAAAGGTAGAGACCACATGGGAAGTGAATGAATCAGAGAAATAAATCTGCACTGCTGTCTGACCCGGCAGTGAATCTGCACAACTGACTGCTCTGCTATCTGGTTTCAAGTATCTCTGGGCATCAGAGTTCATCTGAGAAAAATTAACAAACAGCAAAATTCCCAGGTGACCTTGGAGAAACCTATGTGGGAAAGCTCACAGCAAAAGAGCAGCTAAGTGGCCTTTTAACGTGTAATCTTACTATTTTTTTCCCTGTACAAACTACAATAGTGAGTAGAGCGGCTTCCTTTTTGATTATATTTTATTGAGATCTGCCTTTTGACTAAACTTTAAGAATATAAAACATAGGTACTAAGTTAGCTTGGATTAATATTTTTACAGCAGTGAGATTGTGCTATTTTCTAGGTCTGCAGATTGTAAAAGGTGCAAAGGTGGCCTTTAGTAATGTGATGTGCTCTTCCTGTCAGATGTGGGAGAGTAGGGAGAGTTTCCCATGTTACTGATGATCATGTATGCAGGAAGTGTGTTTGGTTGCAAATCCTATCGGATTGCATGGATCGGTTGGAGCGGCAGTTAAAGGCAATGAGGAAATTACAGGGGCTAGGGGGTTGGGATGGATGGTAGTTGCAGAAAGGGACATAAACTAAAGATGCGTTCAGGTAGATTGGTGATCTCCAGGAATGGTAGGAGGCGTAGGCAGGTAGTGCAGGAGTCTCCTGTGACTATCCCCATCTCAAACAGGCATGCTGTTTGGAAAATGTAGGGGGTGATGGACTCACAGGGAATGTAGAACTGACAGCCAGGTTTCTGGTACCGAGACCGGCTCTAATGTAATGAGGGGGCACCCAGTTCCAAGCAATTGATTACAATAGGGGACTCTCTAGTCAGAGGCACAGACAGATGTTTCTGTGGCCAACAGTGACACATCACAATGGTGTGCTGCGTCCCTGGTGCCAGGATCAAGGATATCTCAGAGATGGTACAGAATATTCTCGAAGGGGAGAGGGACCAGCAGGAGGCCATTGTACTCATTGCAACTAACGACATAGGGAGCGATAAGGACGAGATTCTGAGGAGAGAATATAGGACGTTTGGCAGGAATTTAAAAAGGAGGTCTTCAAGGGCAGTAATATCTGGATTACTCCCGGTCACATGAGCTACTGGGAGTAGGATTGGGAGGATGGAACAGATGAATGCATGGCTGAGGAGCTGATTCAGTGGAGAAGAATTCACATTTTTGGATCATTGGAATCTCTTCTGGGGTAGAAGTGACCTGTATAAAAAGGACAGATTGCACCTGAATCGGAAGGGGATTAATATACTGGTGGGTGATTTGCTGGAACTGCTGGGGAGGATTTAAACCAGGAGAGGGGGGATGGGCCCCAGGAGATAGTGAGGAAAAATAGCAGTCTGAGACTGGTACAGTTGGGAAAAGGAGCAAGTAAAACAGTCAGGGAAGGCAAGAACAAAGCAGAGAACAAGGTAGGATGATAAATTAAACTGCATTTATTTCATTGCAAGAGGCCTAACAGGTGAGGAAGATGGACTCAGGGAATGGTTGGGAATGTGGGACTGGGATATCACAGCAATTACAGAGAACGTGGCTCAGGGAAGGACCGGACCGGCAGCTTAATGTTCCAGGATATGGATACTATAGGAAGGAGAGAAAGGGGAGAAAGAGAGGAGGGGGAGTTGTGTTTTTGAGTGGGGATAACATTAGGGCTGTACTTAGTGAGGTTATTCCTGGTGATATGTCCAAGGAGGTTATTTATGTGAAAGTGAGAAATAAGAAAGGGATGATAACCTTACTGGGATTGTACAGTGGATCCTTCAATGTTAGCGGGAAACTGAAAAACAAATTTGTGAGGAGTTTAGTTGAATACTGGGCTTCAGTAGATAAGGCAAGCAAGGTAAGGTTATTTTACCTTCCTTAGTGTAAAGGGGCAAAGATGGCAGTTAGGGCAGTGGTGTGCTCCTCCTGCCAGCCAGATGTGGGAGATCAGGGAGCAGTTTCGTGTCCATACTCAGTTGGAGCAGCAGTTCGACACACTGAGGAACATACAAGGGGCAGAGAGTGTGATAGACACTAGTTACAGGGAAGCGTTCACACTGCAGGTTCAGTCAGGTAGATCGGTGACCACAGGAGAGCTAGGCAGGTAGTCCAAGAGTCTCTGTGGCCATCCCCCTCTCTAACAGGTATACCGAGTCGGCGGGGGGAGGTGGGTGGTGGTGGACAGCCTCTCAGGGGAGTATAACAGCAGCAGCCAGGCCTGTGGCACCACAACTGGCTCTGCTGTAGAGCAGGGTCGGGCAGAGCCCAAGCCAGTGATAGTAGTAGGAGGCTCGCTAGTTAGGGGCACAGACAGGACTCTCTGTGGTCGCACTCTGGTGCCAGCGTCAAGGATGTCTCTGAGCGGTTGCACCAGAGCAGCCAGAGATCACTGTGGACACTGGTACCAACAACGTACAGATAGTTCTGCCATAAAGCATGTTTTGTTAATGTGATTGATGAATAGGGGGCGCTGTTTGGGTGCTGTGCAGGTTCCCTGAATTTCTATAGCGATTTCTCTGTAACGCAATATTCTATGGCAATTTTCTCTAGCGCGAGGTCAAACAAGGATGTAACTATTGTGTTATAGGAGAACCATCTCTAGGCAGGAAAAGGTATCCTATGGAGTGAGTACAGGGAGTTAGGAAAGAGGCTGGTGAATAGTAATCTCTGGATTACTACCAGTGCCATGTACAAGGAATAGAAAGATAGAACAGATGAATGTTTGGCTATGGAGCTGGTGCAGGGGGCAGGGTTTCAGGCTCTTGGATCATTGGGACCTCTTCTGGGGCAGGGGTGACCTGTACAAGAAGGAGAGGTTGTACCTAAACTGGAGGGGAACCATTATCCTCACAGGGAGGCTCGCTAGTGCTACTTGGGAGGGTTTGAATGAGAGTGGCAGGGGGCTGGGAACCAGAGCAGCAGGTCAGCAAGCAGAGGGATTGAGGGGAAGGAACATTTAAGGACCCGTAAAACAGAAATAAAGGACAGGCAGAGACCAGTAAATGAACACTATGGTGCTGATGGGCTGAAGTGTGTTTATTTCAACGCAAGGAGTATCAAAGGTAAGGCAAATGTTCTTAGAGTCTAGATCAATATGATGTTGTGTCCATTACAGAGACTTGGTTGAGAGAGAGGGGACAGGGTTTTGATTTTTTAGACAAGATAGACAGGAAGATAAAAGAGGTGGAGGAGTTGTATTACTAATCAGGGAGAATGTCACATTTGCACTCGGGGAGGACATACTGGAAGGCTCATCCATTGAGGCATTTTGGCTACAGCTCAAAAATAAGAAGAGTGCAATCACTTTGATAGGATTATGCTGTAGGACCCCCAACAGCCATGGACAAGGATGGCAAGGTAAGTGACACTTGAATAATGAGGGAGGTGGTGAATTTAATCAAAAGGGAAAAAAGAAGCATACGTAAGGTTTAGGAGGCTAAAATTGGTCAGGGCGCATGAGCGATATAAAGGAAGCAGGAAGGAACTCAAGCGGGGAATTTAGAGAGCAAGGAGGGGCCATGAATTGATCTTGTCAAGTAGAGTTAAAGAGAATCCCAAGACATTCTATACAGACATTAAAAACAAGAGGATAACTAGGGACAAGGTAGGACCACACAAGGATAAATGAGGGAACTTGGGCTTGGAGGCAGAGGATGTGGATGAAATCCAAATGAGTCCTTTGCGTTGGTATTCACCCAGGAGAAGGATATGGAGGATAGTGAGGTTTGTGTGGAGCATGCTAATATGCTAGGCCATTTTCAGATCAAGAAAGAAGTGGCGTTGGGTCTCTTGAAGGGCATTAACTTGGATAAGTCCCCAAGGCCCAATGGTATCTACCCCAAGTTATTGGGAGAGGCAAAAGAGGAGATTGCTGGGGCCTTGACCAAGATCTTTGTATCCTCATTGGCCACTGGAAAGGTCCCTGAGGACTAGTGAGTAGCTAATGTTGTTCCTTTGTTCAAGAAGGGAAATAAGGATAATCCCGGAAACTATAGACAGGTAAGTCTCGCATCGGTGGTTGAGAAGCTATTGGAGAGGATTCTTAGGGCTAGGATTTACAGACATTTAGATATACATGGCCTAATTAGGGACAGTCAGCATGGCTTTGTGCAGGGCAGGTCATGTCGTACTAATTTGTTCGAATTTTTCGAGGAGGTGACAAAGATAATCAATGAGGGTGGTGCAGTGGATGTTGTCTACATGGATTTTTGACAAGATCCCTCATGGTGCACTAATCCAGAAGATTAAGATGCATGGGATCCATGGTGATTTGGCTGTGAGGATTCAAAATCGGCTTGCCATAGAAGGTAGTGGTGGAAGGGAGTTTTTCAGGCTGGAGGTCTGTGACTAATGGTATCCCACAGGGTTCCATACTGGGACTGCTGCTATTTGTGATATATATAAATGACTTTGATGAAAATGTAGATGGGCGAGGTTACGGGTTATAGATCAGTTACAGATACGGGCGGAGAAATGGCAGAAGGAGTTTAATCTGGGCAAGTGTATAGTGCTGCACTTTGGGACATCAAAAGTTAAGAAAAAATATACATTTAATGGCAGGACCCTTAAAGGCATTGATATACAGAGGGACTTTGGGGTTCAAGTCCATAGCTCCCTGAAAGTGGCCACACAAGTAGATAGGATGGTAAAGAAGGCGTATGGCATGTTGCCTCTAATGGTTAGGAAATTGAGTTCAAGAGTCAGGATGTCATGTAGCAAGCAGCTTTATACGACTTTGGATGGGCCACACTTAGAATACTGTGTTCACTTCTGGTTGCTACGCTACAGGAAGGATGTGGAGGCTTTGGAGATGGTGCAGAAGATGTGTACCAGGATGCTGCCTGGATTAGAGGGTATGAACTATAAGGAGAGGCCAGATAAACTCGGGTTGTTTTCTCTAGAGAGGCGGAGGCTAAGAGGAGACTTTATAGAAGTCTATAAAATTATGATATGCATAAAAAGGGTTGATGGTCAGAATCTTTTTCCCAGAGTTGAAATGTCAAAAACCAGGGGACATGCATTTAAGATGAGAGGGTGAAAGTTCAAAGGAGATGGGAGGGGCACGTTTTTTCTGCAGAGAGTGATAGGAGTGTGGAACGGGCTGCCAGAGGTATTGGAGGCAGATAAGATAGGGACATTTAAAGGACTTTTAGATAAGCACATGAATAGGCAAGGAATGGAGGTCCATGGGCCAGGGGCAGGCAGAAGGGATCAGTTTAATTTGGCATCATCTTTGGCACAATATTGTGGGCCAAAGAGCCCATTCCTGTCCTGTACAGTTCTACGTTGTATGTTTTATCTCAGTTATCTGCAAGAATAATAGGGTGGTTATGGTCAGGGATTTTAACTTTCCAAATACAGACTGGAACTGCCATAGGCTTGGATAGAGAGGAATTTGACAAATGTGTACAAGAAAATTTTCTGATTCAGTGTGTGGATGTACCTACTCGAGAAGGTGCAAAACTTGACCTACTCTTGGAAAATAAGGCAGGGCAGATGTCATTTGGGGAGCACTTTGGGGCCAGTGACTATCATTCCACTAGTTTTAAAATTATGATGAGAAAGGATAGACTGGGTCTAAAAGTTGAAGTTCTAACTTGGTGAAAGGCCAATTTTGATGGTATTGGGCAAGAATGTTCAAAAGTTGATTGGTGGCAGATGTTTGTAGGTAAAGGAATGGCTGGAAAGTGGGAAGCCTTCAAAAATGAGATAACAAGGGTCCAGAGACAATACATTCCTGTTAGGCTGAAGGGCCAAGTTGGTAGGAGTAGGGAATGCTGGATGACTAGAAAAATTGAGGTTTTGGTCAAGAAAAAGAAGGAAGCATATGTCAGGTATAGACAGCAGGGATCAAGTGAATCCCTAGAAGAGAATATGAGGGCTGTAGGACTAGAGTTAAGAGGGAGATCAAGAGGGCAAAAAGGGGACATAAAATAGCTTTGGCAAATAGGGTTAAGGAGAATCCAAAAGGATTCTACAAATACATTAAGGACAAAAGGGTAACTAGGGAGAGAATAAGGCAACTTAAAGATCAGCAGGGCTGCCTGTGTGTGGAACCATTGGAGATGGGGAGACACTAAACAAATATTTCACATCAGTGTTTACTGTGGAGTAGGATATGGAAGATAGAGAATGTGGGGAAATAAATAGTGACATCTTGAAAAATGTCCTTATCACAGAGGAGGTGGTGCTGGACATCCTAAAACACATACAGGTGGATAAGTCCCTGGGACCTGATCAGATGTACCCTACAACGTTGTGGGAAGCTAAGGAAGTGATTGCTGGGCCCCTTGTTGAGATATATCATCGATAGCCACAGGTGAGGTGCCAGAAGACTGGAGGTTGGCTAATGCGGTGCCACTATTTAAGGAAGGTGGTAAGGAAAAGCCAGGGAACTATAACCCGGTGAGCCTGACATCTCTGTTGGGAAAGTTGTTGGAGGGAATCCTGAGGGACAGGATTTACATGTATTTGGAAAAGCAAGGACTGATCAGGGATAATCAACATGGCTTTGTGCATGGGAAATAGTGTCTCACTAACTTGATTGAGTTTTTTGATGAAGTAACAAAGAGGATTGATGAGGGCAGAGCGGCGGACGTGATTGATATGGACTTCAGTAAGGCATTAGATAAGGTTCCTCGTGGTAGACTAGTTACAGAGTCATAGAGCCATAGAGATGTACGGCACGGAAACAAACCGTTCTATCCAACTCATCCATTCTGACCAGATAGCCTACATAAATCTGGTTCCATTTGCCAGCAATTGTCCCATATCTCTCTAAACCCTTCCTATTCATGTACCCATCCAGATGCATTTTAAATGTTGCTATTGTAACAGCCTCCACCACCTCCTCAGCAGCTCATTCCATACACGCACCACCCTCTGCGTGAAAAAAGTTGGCCTTAGGTCCCTTTTAAATCTTTCCCGTCTCACCTTAAACCTATGCCCTCTAGTTTTGGAACCCCCCACCTTGGAGAAAAGACCTTGTTTATTCACCTTATCCATGCCTCTCGAGATTTTATAAACCTCTATAAGGTCACACCTCAGTCTCTGACGCTCCAGGGAAAACAGCCCCAGCCTATTTAGCCTCTCCCTATAGCTCAAACCCTCCAACCCTGGCAACATCCTCGTAAATTTTTTCTGAACCTTTTCTAGTTTCACAACATCCTTCCTGTAGGAGGGAGACGAGAATTGCACACAATTCACAAAAAGTGGCCAACCCAATGTCCTGTACCGCTGCAACATGACCTCTCAACTCCCATACTCAATACACTGACCAATAAAGGCAAGCTTATCAAATGCCTTCTTCACTATCCTATCTACCTGCGACACCACTTTCAACGAATTTTGAACCTGTACTCCAGGGTCTCTTTGTTCAGCAACGCTCTCCAGGATCTTACCATTAAGTGTATAACTCCTGCCCTGATTTGCCTTTCCATAATGCAACACCTCACATTTATCTAAATTAAACATCACCTGCCACCCCTCAACCCATTGGCCTATCTGAGCGAGGTCCCATTGTACTCTGAGGTAACCTTCTTCGCTGTCTACTGCACTCCCAATTTTAGTGTCTTCTGCAAACTTACTAATCATATCTCCTACGTTCACATCCAAATCACTCTCAATGACAAAGAGCAGTGGACCCAGCAACGAACCTTGTGGCACACCACTGGTTACAGTCCTCCAGTGCGAAAAACAACCCTCCACCACCACCCTCTGTCTTCTACCTTTGAGCCAATTCTGTATCCAAATGGCTAGTTCTTCCTGTATTCCATGTGACATAACCTTGCTAACCAGTCTACCATGAGGAACCTCATTGAATGCCTTACTGATGTCCACATAGATCACATCCACCCCTCTGCCCTCATCAATCCCCCTCATTACTTCTTACAGATAACTGAGATCTCCTTACAAATTTGCTTCTCAGTTTCCCGCTGACATTGCGGGATCTACAGTACAATCCTAGTAAGGTTATCCTCCCTTTCTTATTTCTCACTCTCACACAAATATCCTCCCTGGACATATTCCAGGAATATCCTCACTAAATACAGCCATAATGTTATCCCTAATCAAAAACACTACTCCCCCTCCTCTCTTTCTCCCCTTTCTCTCCTTCCTATAGTATCCATATCCTGGAACATTAAGCTGCCGGTCCTGAGCCACATTCTCTTTAATTGCTGTGATATCCCAGTCCCATGTTCCCAACCATTCCCTGAGTCCATCTTCCTCACCTGTTAGGCCTCTTGCATTGAAATAAATGCAGTTTAATTTATCATCCTACCTTGTTCTCTGCTTTGTTCTTGCCTTCCCTGACTGTTTTACTTGCTCCTTTTCCCAACTGTACCAGTCTCAGACTGCTCTTTTTCCTCACTATCTCCCGGGGTCCATCCCCCCTCTCCTGGTTTAAATCCTCCCGAGCAGTTCTAGCAAATCACCCACCAGTATATTAATGCCCTTCCAATTCAGGTGCAATCTGTCCTTTTTATACAGGTCACTTCTACCTCAAAAGACATTCCAATGATCCAAAAATGCCACTGAACCAGCTCCTCAGCCATGCATTCATCTGTTCCATCCTCTTAATCCTACTCTCAGTATCTCATGTGACCGGGAGTAATCCAGACATTACTGCCCTTGAAGACCTCCTTTTTAAATTCCTGCCTAACATCCTATATTCTCTCCTCAGAATCTCGTCCTTATCTCTCCCTATGTCGTTAGTTGCAATGTGTACAATGGCCTCCTGCTGGTCCTTCTCCCCTTTGAGAATATTCTGCACTGTCTCTGAGATATCCTTGATCCTGGCACCAGGGACGCAGCACACCATTGTGATGCGTCACTGTTGGCCACAGAAACATCTGTCTGTGCCTCTGACTAGAGAGTCCCCTATTGTAATCAATCGCTTGGAACTGGGTGCCCCCTCATTACATTAGAGCCAGTCTCGGTACCAGAAACCTGGCTGTCAGTTCTACATTTCCTGTGAGTCCATCACCCCCTACATTTTCCAAACAGCATGCCTGTTTGAGATGGGGATAGTCACAGGAGACTCCTGCACTACCTGCCTACGCCTCCTACCATTCCTGGAGATCACCAATCTACCTGACTGTATCTTTAGTTTATGTCCCTTTCTGCAACTACCATCCATCCCAACCCCCTAGCCTCTGTACATTCCTCATTGCCTCTAACTGCCGCTCCAACCGATCCACGCAATCCAATAGGATTTGCGACCAAACACACTTCCTGCATACATAATCATCAGTAACATGGGAAACTCTCCCTACTCTCCCATATCTGACAGGAAGAGCACAGCAAGGTTAGATCACATGGAATACAGGGCGAACTAGCCATTTGGATACAGAACTGGCTCAAAGGTAGAAGACAGAGGGTGGTGGTGGAGGGTTGCTTTTCAGACTGGAGGCCTGTTACCAGCAGTGTGCCATAAGGATTGGTGCTGGGTCCACTACTTTTTGTCATTTATATAAATGATTTGGATGTGAACATAGGAGATATGATTAGTAAGTTTGCAGATGAGACCAGAATTGGAGGTGTAGTGGACAATGAAGATGTTTACCTCAGAGTACAACAGGATCTGGGCCAGATGGGCCAATAGGCTAAGGAGTGGCACATGGAGTTTAATTTAGATAAATGTGAGGTGCTACATTTGGAAAGGCAAATCAGGCACGATTTATACACTTAACGGTAAGGTCCTTGGGAGTGTTGCTGAACAAACAGACCTTGGGGTGCAGTTTCATAGTTCCTTGTACGTGGAGTCACAGGTAGATAGGGTAGTGAAGAAGGCATTTGATACGCTTGCCTTTATTGGTCAGTGTATTGAGTATAGGAGTTGGGAAGTCGTGTTGCAGTCTATGATTAGGCCACTTTTGGAACATGCATTCAATTCTGGTCTCCCTGCAATAGGAAGGATGTTGTGAAACTAGAAAGGGTTCAGAAAAAATTTATGAAGATGTTGCCAGGACTGGAGGGTTTGAGCTATAGGGAGAGGCTGAATAGACTGGGGCTATTTTCCCTGGAGCGTCAGAGGCTGAGAGGTGACCTTAGAGGTTTATAAAATCATAAGGGGCATAGATAGGGTGGATAGACATGGTCTTTTCCCCAGGGTGGGGGAGTACAAAACTAGAGGGAATAGGTTTAAGGTGAGAGGGGAAATATTTAAAAGGGACCTAAGGGGCAACTTTTTCACACAGAGGGTGGTGCGTGTATGGAATGAGAGGCTAGAGGAAGTGGTGGAGGCCGGTACAATTACAACATTTAAAAGGCATCTGGACGGATATGAATAGGAAGGGTTTAGAGGGATATGGGCCAAATGCTGGTAAATGGGACTAGATTTATAAAGGATATCTCGTTGCATGGATGAGTTGAACCGAAGGGTCTGTTTCCGTGCCATAGACCTCTATGACTCTACATGACTCTACATGTTAAAATCACTGATGAAGTTTTAATTGACCAGGGCCCATCTAGTGGTAGAAGCTGGTTGGTGCTGGCAGAATGATCTGTTATGACCACTTTCCCCCATTAGGTACAGCCCACGGCTTCAGTGCAAGTTAAAAAGAGCCAGGACAGAAACAGACAACAGAGGCTTTAAAGATGAGAAAGGGGGTAAGGTGAGGCCGAGGGTGGTGAGGATTTGGGGTTAGCAGAGTGAGATTGAGAGTAAGGGACAGGAATAGGAGGAAGGCCGGGAGAACTGAGCATGGATTGTGTAGAAGGGATGGGGCCAAAGTCTTGATAGCGGGAAGAACATAGAACAAGAAGTCTAACAAACAACTAGAAATGCAGAGCATCTGACAAATACATTGTCACAGTTTTATTAAATGACATGAGAATGGAACAGCATCAACTGAAGCAACTTGGCTGCACCATGTCATTCACACCAACTCATCATGAAATGCTTCTGAGGAAGGGTCACCGGACCTGAAACGTTAACTCTGATCTCTCTCCTCAGACGCTGCTGGACCTGCTGAGCTTTTCCAGCAATTTCTTGGGATTTTTTTTTGTTCTTCATGAACTGTCATCTACTCAGCCTTCCTTGTTGAGTTTTGAACTCGGAGTCATGGTTTCAATGAAAAGTTATGATTCGTCGGCACCCATAGATCCAAGCACTTATCCTCACCTTCTCTGTGCCTCGTTGATGACTTCATTGCACAATTGGCCATCTTTCCCAGAGACAAAGAGAGAGAGACAGTTCGATGCCTTGGACTCCTTTGTTAAAGCCCAACTGGACAGCTCTTCAAACAGTGCAGACCAGGGCCTACCCTTCCACTGGCAGATCAAGCCTCATCAATTCAAGATAATGATTTTTTTATTTCAAAAATATATTTTATTCATAAAAGAATCTTCATATGCATGTGTTGTGACTAAAACAGTTCTGTTCTGTGCAGTCTTTGCAAATGGAGAAAAAACAAACATTGGAGTGTGACTCTCCCAACAACCCAATTTATGCAACACATTGTTTACGTATATTTGAGGCACCGGGACAGTTCAATAACTAAACAGACCCCCATTATACTTCGAAGGAAAGACGTTAAATGGTGGTCTTTCCCGGTGCTGCATCTTGGCAGCAGCTGCCCCAAGCTTTAGTGTGTCCCTCAGCGCGTGGTCCTGGACCTTACAATGTGCCAGTCCGCAACACTCAGTCAAGATCAACTGCTTGCTCAGGAAGACCAACAAGTTTCAGGCAGATCAAAGAGTGTCTTTCACTTCACCAGCCCAAGGCAGGGTGCAGGAGGGAAGCCAATGACCTTCTCCACCTGGCTACCATCTTCTCTCTGCCACCTCACACTCACTCTAACATGGTCAGTGCATGTGGCGCTCGACAAGGCTGATGCAGTACAACTTACTTTGCTCCGTGCAGCATTTCCACTCGATGGCTCTCTCCCACGAGTGGCACTAGTTTAGTTTGGGAAACCTGGTTGGCATGGACGAGTTGGACCAAAGGGTGTTTCAGTGCTGTATGACTAATTCTGGACCCTGGTTTCATGAGGACACTATTGAAATATTAGAGTGGAGCTATTCAGGAGTGACGTCAGGAAGCACTTGTTCATACAGGAAGTAGTGGGAACCTGGAACTCTCTCTCCCAAAGGATTACAGATGCTGAAGGACAAATAGAGCTTTCAAAATTGAGCTAAGTAGCTCTTTGCCTAGTGAGTGTATTAAGGGGTACAGCAAAGAGGTTGGTAAATGGGATTGAGGAAAGGGGCAAAGCTGAGCCACAATTTAATTGAATGACAGAATAGGCACTTGGGGCCAAATGGCCTTCTGGTCTTCCCAAGTTCCTTTCCTTTGGTTCATGGACCTTAGCCTTTGGCAACCCAACAGCCCCCTCTTGTGGATTTATGGCTGCACTACAGCCAAGGGAAATCCAGTGCGGGTTAATTTCACAGCTAAAGGAAATGTTTCAAGTTAATATTGACCTACCCACACGAAATCTGTGGTGCTAGCTCTTGGGGTAATAGGGATTAAATATATCTAGACACTTAAATTATTAATTTGCTCATTCTATTGACTGCTGTTGTCAAAATATCTTGAAACACCTTGATCAGGAGTCTGGTCTAGGGGCTAAGAGATAACAAGGTGTGGAGCTGGATGAACACAGCAGGCCAAGCAGCATCATAGGAGCAGGAAAGCTTGACGTTTCGGGCCTAGGCCCTTCATCAGAAATGGGGGAGGGGAAGAGGGTTCTGAAATAAATAGGGAGAGAGGGGGAGGCGGATAGAAGATGGATAGAGGAGAGGATAGGTCAAGAGGAGGCAGACAAATCAGAGAGGTGGGGATGGAGCCAGTAAAGGTGAGTGTAGGTGGGGAGGTAGGGAGGAGATAGGTCAGTCCAGGAAGGACGGACAGGTCAAGGGGGTGGGATGAGGTTAGTAGATAGGAGATGGGGGTGCGGCTTGAGGTGGGAGGAGGGGATAGGTGAGAGGAAAAACAGGTTAGGGAGGCGGGGACGAGCTGGGCTGGTTTTGGGATGCGGTTGGAGGAGGGGAGATTTTGAAGCTTGTGAAATCCACATTGATACCATTGGGCTGCAGGGTTCCCAGGCTGAATATGATTTGCTGTTCCTGCAGCCTTCGGGGGGCATCACTGTGGCATTGCAGGAGGCCCAGGATGGACATGTCGTCTGAGGAATGGGAGGGGGAGTTGAAGTGGTTCGCGACTGGGAGGTGCAGTTGTTTGTTGCGAACTGAGCGCAGGTGTTCTGCAAAGCGGTCCCCAAGCCTCCGTTTGGTTTCCCCGATGTAGAGGGGGCCACATCGGGAACAGCAGATGCAGTATACCACATTGGCAGATGTGCAGGTGAACATTTGCCTGATGTGGAAAGTCTTCTTGGGGCCTGGGATGGGGGTGAGGGGGGAGGTGTAGGGGCAGGTGTAGCACTTCCTGCGGTTGCAGGGAAAAGTGCCGGGTGTGGTGGGGCTGGAGGAAGTGTGGAGCGGACAAAGGAGTCGCAGAGGGAGTGGTCCCTCCGGAAAGCAGATAAGGGTGGGGAGGGAAAAATGTCTTTGGTGGTGGGGTCAGCTTGCAGATGACGGTAGTGTCGGACGATGATGCGTTGGATCCAGAGGTTGGTGGGGTGGTACGTGAGGACGAGGGGGTTCTTTTTTGGTTGTTATTGCGGGGACGGGGTGTGAGGGTTGATTTGCGGATTGCGGGTCAGGGTGTGGCATTAATGTCAGTCGCAGATCTGGGGGTCCGTCTGTCAATTGTTCAGGTGGGTTGAAGACTTTAGGGGTTGTAGGGCAGTGGACAGGTATAAGCAATAGAGCGGGTGGGGAGTCAAGGGGTGGTGGAGGGGTGGGAGGCAGAGGAAGTAGCAGGGGTAAGGATGCTAGCCAGGGGAATCTCAAGTTCAATGGGCAGAATTTGGAGGAGCATCAGCGGGCACAGTAGGCAACAGGAGGAAGAGGTTACTGACTGTGACCACCACTGTGATCCCTGAAGGGGGAGCACGAAGGAGCGGGGTTATCCTCAGCAACCTATAAAGCTGGGGTTCAGGGAGCACATGTTGTGGATGAAGTTCAATATTTCCACTCTGTGGAAGTGGGGAATGGGTGGAAATGGGTCACTGTGACCCACAGTGTGAGGGGATGTGGAGGTTTGGTGGGGTTTAGTTGGTGACAAGGCAGACAGTGGTGTTTGCCATGTTCAGTGAGATCTGCACTGCCAGCTAAAACATGCCCCTTCCATCAACGCACCGTGCTGCTCACACACCGATTTGCCCGAAGTCTTTGGTGCTTGCAAATGAAACCAAACATCTCAATGATGACAAAGTTGTCAGCAATGATGGTGTGAAATGTCACTGCAGGCTGAAAGACTTGTTGCAGGGAACCTGTGTGAGCCAGACACATCAGAGTCCTCAACCTGCAATAGGGTTAGGGTTATCACAGGTTAGTGCAGGGCACTGTGTGAGATTCAGTGATCAATGTGGAGTTCGGGGTGGGTAAGGTTGGGAGGCTGGTGTTGTACTACAGGAAGCCCCTTTTCACTGACCTGTACTGCTTACTCAGCTGCTGAGGCACCTTCAGCAGGTGACTGCATCCTGATGAGTCCATTGGAGACATGTCTAAGAGACAAACTAATACCACCCCTCGGCATTCAATGGTGTTACCATCACCAAATCCCTCACTATCAACATCTTAGGGGTTATCATTGACCAGAAACTCAACTGGACTCACCACATAAACACAGTGGCTAAAAGAGCAGGCCAGAAGCTAGAAATACTGCTGTGAGTAACTCACCTCCTGACTCCCCAAAGCCTGTCCACCATCTACAAGGCACAAGTCAGGAGTGTGATGGAATACTCCCCACTTGCCTGGATGGGTGCAGCCCCAACAACACTCAAGAAGCTCGACACCATCCAGGATAAATCAGCCCGCTTGACTGGCACCACATCCACAAGCATCCACTCCCTCCACCACCGACGCTCAGTAGCAGCAGTGTGTAGTATCTACAAGATGCCCTGTAGAAATTCACCAAAGATCCTCAGACAGCACCTTCCAAACCCATGACCACTTCCATATGGAAGCACAAGGACAGCAGGCACTTGGGATCACCACCCCCTGCAAGTTCTTCTTCAAACCACTCACCATCCTGCTTTGGAATTATATTGCCATTCCTTCATTGTCACTAGGTCAAAGTCCTGGAATTACCTCCCTGAGGACATTGTGGGTCTGATTACAGCACATGGACTGCAGCAGCTCAAGGACGCAGCTCATCACCACCTTCTCAGGGGCAACTAGGAATGGGCAAGAAATGCTGGGACAGCCAGCAACACCCACATCCCACAAATATTTTTTTAAAATATCCTCACCCCCCCTCCCCCCTCCATTATCCGTATCCAACAAATCTCACAGAATGCGCTCAGACATCATCTGGATGACATTGATGACAGCTCCGAGATCTAAGAAACACTTTTGCTCCTTATTTTCCCAGTTTTGGTCACTTTCATCAGGAAATGTGGCACCCCCGCCCCACCACACCGACCCCCCCACCCGCCTCCGGCTCCAGTGGGACATTGCTCGCTGTTGCTGCCTAATGAAGAAGGTGGAGACAGATTGTTACAGGACTCTGTGGGTCAGTGTGGACTTGATGGGCCGAACATCCTGCTTCCTCACTGTAGCGATTGTCTGATTCAATGATTCTGACTCAGGCCGAGCCCATATTCAGGAGCAGCAGGAGCTGCTGTGGGGGACAAGGAGCTCCAGGCTGAAGGAGGCATGGGGACGCCTCAGCAGGAGTGAGGCCTGCAGGAGGCCCTGAGATTTCTGGTCCTGCCTCTGTTTCCTGACACTGAGAGAGGCACCATGCTGGCACAGGCTCCACCTGTCCTGGGATACAGTGAGGGAACTGTGCAGGATGCTGGAGTGGGAGACCATCCTCTCCCAGGGACTGGGAAGGTCCCTACCTCATTCACCTTCAACGTGAGAGGCTCCTTCCAGAGAGCGATGGGTGAGCTGAGCAGGATCTCTCTGTCATGCTCCCACCAGCGCACGGGGACAAGGACCGCTACCTTCCATGTGGGATCACACCGGTTCATTTCATTCCCCCTGAGGTGAGATCAGTGCTGCAGCCCAGGCAGTAGGAGCCAGGAACAGGCCTCCCCCAGGCGCAGGTTCTTACTGACTGCGCACATATGGCACTCAGAGAGCCATGTCACGACACTGGGGTATTCATCATCAGGATGAGTAGGGATGGGGATTCCATCACATTAATATTCAGGCAATCTGTGATCCCTGTTACCATTTCCTGGAGAGCGTGTGCCCACTTACCCTGGTAGCTGCCACCACACCTACATCTCTCTCACGTACCTTTGTTTGAGGGTCCAGGTACCCTACAAGGCTGGCTCCTGGGGTACAAGGCCTACCCACAAGGCTCATGACTCCATTGCCTGCTTCCCTGCCCGATGTGGAGCCCAGATACGATATTGACCAGGCTTCGAGCAGAACAGGGGGGGGGAGCAGGCAGCAATGGAGCTGTTGAGGTTGTGGGTTCCATTGGTCTGGGCTGGGGCCCTGCAGTATAGTCTGGACAGAGTGTATTGTACTATCCTGGTGCACTGTGTGCTCGGCACAATTGGAGCACGCAGTGAAGGGATGTGATGGATGCTGACGAGATGGGTGAACGGAAGCTAAGGAGGACAAGGACAGTGAGGGAGGGAGCTCTCCTGGTACGTAACGGGGGTCAGGGTCTACCAGTCAGACAGGAGCGAATTTGCAGCCGCTTCCAATCTGGAAGCTGGAGACTGCAGACCATCACAGAATGTCAAATCGCCATTTGGGCTTGATGCCAGTATTTACTTTGCATTGAGTTAGGGAGATGCAGCCTGCATTGGTTTTGTTTGTCTTCCCTTTTACTGTCTGTAAATAGAACCTTTGCTGGTAATTGACCAATTACTTGTCTGTTTGCAATTATTTTCTACTGGACAATGGCAAGCTGCCAGGCTTACAATTGATGCTGTGGGAAGGGTAGCACTGACATGGAGGGTGTTTAGGCAGGACGGAGCGAAGGACAGGTAAAGGATGAGGCCCAGATGTTAAACAGCGACAATGGTGAGAAGAGTTTGTGTGAGAGAGTGTCAGCTGTCTACCATGAGCAGCACAGCTCTGTTGCCGCTGTGCTTCGATGTTGCAGGGAGGACCAACGTCAGATTGTCCAGAAGCATGGTGACCCTTTAAGATGGCACAGACGTAAGGGATGTCAGTCTTTGGGCAAGTATTCACTGAGTGCTGAGGTGATCTGGGAAAGGTGTGAGGAAAGATGGGGCAGAGATTAGACTGTGACACCATGAGGTAGGATGGGTAATTAATGCGTCAAGTTGGAAAGATAATGCAAGGAAACGTAGAAGGACTGGTGGCCCCAAACCCTCCAAAAAATTCAACGCAACTCAGAATTGACCAGAATTAACATAAGATTCAGCCCAATTTCACCCTTGTGGATGTTACTTAGAGACAGGCGACTGGAACACTCATCACTGGACGGTAATTAGTTTGTTTAAATGTTTTTTTTCAAAAATAGGGAATCCATCAGGTAACACAGAATCACCTTATTTCCAAAGCAGCATCAATGAGACTGAGAGAAATCAGGGACCAACTGAACTCAGACACACAAGGGATCAGGGACCAACTGCATCCAGAGACATGAGGGATCAGGGGCCGACTGCACCCAGAGACATGGGGGATCGGGGATCAAGTGTACCCAGACACATGGGGGATCAGGGACTGACTGCACCCAGAGACCTGGGGGAAGAAGGATCAACTGCATGCAGAAATATGGTATCTCAAGGATCAACTCCACCCATGCACTCCAGGGATCAGGCACTGACTGCACCCTGACACTTCAGGGATCAGGGATCAACTGTGCCCAGGCACACTAGGGACCAGGGATCGACTGCACCCAGACACACCAGGGATCAGGAACTGCCAGTACCCACACACCAGGGATCAGTGATCGACTGTACCAGGGAACTCCTGGGATCAGGGATCGACTGCACCCAGCCAGTCCAAGGATCAGGAATTGATGCACCCAGACACTCCAGGGATCAGTGATCGACTGCACCCAGACACACACGAAGTATCAGGGATCGACTGCACCCAGACACACACGAAGTATCAGGGATCGACTGCACCCAGATGCAGCAGCTTCTCTGTAGTTAAGGTTGAAAAGCATTTTCTCTGGTTTTAGCACTGTACCATTTGATCATTTTTTTTTAATGAGAACATTGTGCAATGTTCCAAAAAGGCAGCTTTTGAGAAATGCATTCCGTCCATGAGATAAGCAATGTCGGAGCTAAACAATGGACCAATTTGCCTCCACCATCCTGAGTAAATAGAGCTGGAACTTTCCAGGGACTGAGCCGGTCAAGCGCTGAGTGACAAGGGGAAACTGGTAGATGTTGAAACCAGCCCGTCAACACTGTGCCAACCTCGGTTCCTGGTTGATGCCCAGTTGATGCCAAGCCTGTCTCGGAGCGACAAAGATAATAGCCCCTCATTAGAATGAAACCAAAATTTAAGACATTATATGAGCCATTTTCTGATTGCTCTGCCGTTCCCCATGCTGTGCTGTTTTAATGCAATCATTAACCTGCTCCATTTAAACATGTTGGATATAGGCAGACTGTAATTTCTAAGAATGTGTTAAACAGTTATATTACAAACGCTGCTGAGGGTAAATTCAAGTGTATAATATATTTTCACCTGTTGCATTTTTTAAAACTGAAAAGAAATTGTTTCCATTGCTTCGAATTTCATCCTGCAATTTCGTGACGTGCTATAGGTCATCAAAGGACGGAATGCAAAGACTGAAGATGGAGAAAGGAGGCAGTTTGCTCACTCCAGGTTAGTGTCGGGAATGTGTTTTGTGCAATATTGGCCTTTGTTATTAGTTTTGCGAAGCTATCAAACTGGTTGCTTGCACAGCAACCTATGAAATTGACATGCAACGCACGGAGCTAAGTGATCTGACACCAACAGACATCAGATCAAAGCTTCGCAATCGTGAATATTGACACTTCTACAAACAGGACTGGAAACTCTGCAAATATCCCCATCCTCAGTAATGGGGGAGCCCAGCACATCAGGGCAAACACTTAAGGATTCACATCCATCTTCAGCCAGAAGTGCCAAGTGGATGATCAATCTGAGCCTCCTCCAGAGGTCCCCAGCGTCACAGATAGCAGTGTTCAGCCAATTTGATTCACTCCACATGATCTCAAGAAACAGATGAGCACGTGAATGATGACAATTGAATTCTGCAAGAATCACTCAGCTCCTGACCTCATTCCAGCCTCGGTCAAAACATTGGCAAAAGAGGTGAATTGCAAATGGTTGAGGTCAGAGTGACAGCCCTTGACATCAAGGCTGCATTTGACAGAGTGTGGCATCAAGGAACCCTGGAAAATAAAAGTCAATGAGGATCAAAGAGAAAACTCCCTGCTACTTGGAGTCATTCCCAGTACAAAGGAAAATGGTCGTGATGTTGAAGCCCAATCAACTCTGCAGGAGTTCCTCAGGGTAGTGTCCTAGGCCCAACCATCTTCCGCAGCTTTATAGAATCCCTACAGTGTGGAAGCAGGCCCATTGAGTCCACACTGACCCTCCAAAGACCATCCCACAGAGATCATCCTAACCCTGTAACCCCACATTTCCAATGGCTAACCCACCTATCCTGCACATTCTGGGCAATTTAGTGTGGCCAATCCACCTAACCTGCTCATCTTTAGACTGTGGGAGGAAACCAGAGCACCCGGAGGAAAACCACGCAGACACGGGGAGAACGTGTAAACTCCACTTAGACAGTTGCCTGAGGGTGGAATTGAACCCGGGTCCCTGGTGTTGTGAGACAGCAGTGCTAACCACTGAGCCACCCACCACCCCATCATTCATCAATGACCTTCCCTCCGTAATAAAGTCAGAAGTGGAAATGTTCGCCAATGATTGTGCACTGTTCAGCACCAATCGCGATTCCTCAGTTACTGAAGCCTGACTAGGGCAACCTCCAGGCTTGAACTGATAACAGGCAAATTATGTTCATGCCACACAAATTTCAGACAATGACCATCACCGACAACAAAGAATCTAACCACGTCCCCCTGATATTCAACGGCATCATCATTAATGAGACTGCCACCATCGCCATTGACTAAAAACTGAGCTGATTCAGGCATCTAAACACTGGGGCTACAAGAACGGTTTGGAGGCTAGGATTCCGATATGGGTAACTCACCTCCTGACTCCTCAAAGCCTACCCACCAGCCACAAAGCACACATGATGGAAACCCACTCCACAAGCCTGGATGGTTGCAGCTCCTCAAGGCATTCGATGCCATCCAAGGACAAAGAGGCTTGTTCATTGGCACCCTAACCGTCACCTTCAACATTTGTCTTCACCACAATGGCAGCAGGATGTGCCATCTACAAGATGCCCAAGCTTCCTTCAACTGCATTGAGGAGAACAAGGGCAGGAGTGGGTGGGAATACCCACCATATTTGGAAATGGAAGTGGACAAATCTCTGGAATTCTCATCCTAATAGTCCTACGTGTGTTTTTGTTTATTCACGGAATGAGGGCATCGCTGGCTATGCGACCATGTATTTCCCATCCCTGGAGGGCAGCTTAAAGACACACTGCTGGAGTCACATGTAGGCCAGGCTAGATAAGGATGGCAGTTTCCTTCCCTAAAGAACATTAGTGAACCAGACGAGCTTTTTCCCTCAACAATGGATTCATGGTCATCACTAGACTCATAATTCCAGACTTTTTTTATTATTGAATTCAATTTCCACCATCTGCAGTGGCCGGATTTGAACCCAGGTTCCCAGAGTCTCAGGAGTAAGTAACAGTCCCATGATGACCACATCTCATGAATGAATGTGAGAAAAATCTGCACTGCACCTCCTACATCAAGGATACTTTAGTCTGGACTGAATTCTAAATAGGATCTGAATCAGAGCTTTACCCAACTTCAGGAACAACAGCCCCTTTCAGTTAAAGGCTAATATTTAATTGGACGTTTAATCTGATTTTTCATTTTCTCCCTGGCCCTCTGCAGTCCCCAACCTCGCATCATTTATGAACACCTCAGAATTGATGGGTCTAATGTAGATGGCCTTACACTTCCCAACACTAATTTCTCTTTGTCACAGTTTTGCCCACTCACTTATTTTACCAATGTCCCAGTGGAAGATTGAAGGGACTGATTCTGAAGGGGTTCATGTTACAATGGCAAGAGCCATTGGTAGATTCTTTACTCAGAGAGTAGTAAGGGCGTGGAATGCCCTGCCTGCAACAGTAGTAGACTCGCCAACTTTGAGGGCATTTTAATGGTCATTGGATAAACATATGGATGATGAGGGAATAGTGTAGGTTAGATGGGCTTCAGATTGGTTTCACAGGTCGCGCAACATCGAGGGCCGAAGGGCCTATACTGCGCTGTAATGCTCAATGTTCTATGTTCTATGCTCGCTGGGTTGAGCTCACCTGAGCTTTTGGAGGGAGAAGGTCTATCTGTAGCAGGTCCCCAATGTCTTAGTAATGATACCCGACCAAGTGTAGTTGTACATGTTGCCATTATGCAATAAACCTTCTCGTTTACTGAGAAAGAGCCCCTTCTGTAGATACTGAACAGTGGTAAATCCTCTACCACTGACCATCAGATAGGTCCAAGACAAAGCAAAGGCAAAGGGGGATTGGTGGCTGCAAACCACTTCAGACAACCTTTAGCCAGGATCACACACTGGCAGACGTTTCAAGGCAATCACCTGGGAAAATACCACGCCCATTTCCATTACTGTCAGGAGTCAAACAGTATTTGAAGTGAATAGAGCGAACAACTGTGATAATGATAAATGGATTTTATTTGAGCATTTGGCGTTTGATCTTAAATCTTTGTGTCAATTGAAAAGAGGGGTTATAGAGGGGTTAAAAGCAGTGTTGTCTGGTACCCACCTTGTTCCATCCCAACCATTTGAACTGCCTTGTTTAAGGTTGTAATAAAAGGCCTTGCTCCAAACAAACAAGAGAATAACTATAATGCAATGGTTGTGGTCCCCGTCTCCCATTGTTCCCATTGATTCAAACTGCTGCAGTTTATAGACTGCTAACCACACAAGTTAGATGGTAGCATGCTGTGATTTCTGGGAGCATACACACAGCAGAGTGTTTGGAATTAAATCGAATCAGCAATAATATCAACGTGAGAAAAATGCCAAGACTTAGAAGACCAGACAACAGTGGAATGCATTGGCTTCTTAAAGGGTTTGGCAGGCCTCCTCTCCACCTATCCTCTCCTCTATCCATCCTCTATCCGCCTCCCCCTCTCTCCCTATTTATTTCAGAACCCTCTTCCCCTCCCCCATTTCTGATGAAGGGTTTAGGCCCGAAACGTCAAGTTTTCCTGCTCCTATGATGCTGCTCGACCTGCTGTGTTCATCCAGCCCCATGCTTGTTATCACAGCTCCTGAAGAAAATGGACAATGATAATGATCCCAATATTAGAGGGTAGGTGCAAAACTAAGACTATTTGGTTAACAGTAAAATGGCGCTTGCTTGAGATTAATGAATTTAAGTGTCCAACATTGCATGTAATTTTGCAATTGGCCAGCATTTGTTGAATAATCCTGAGAGTGCTAAGAATTACACTGAAAACCAATTTAAATTGCCAGTTGGGCTAACAATGCAGTCTACTTACATGTACTGGAAGCTGTATATATGAATGCATGCCTCCCTATTTGCAGACATGTGCACTCATTGTGCTTGTTTCAACTAAGCTAGATAGGTAACAACTATTCATTGGTTCATTCCTCAGGGCCTTGACCAATCAGAGTCAACCCGCCTGGTTTAAATTTAAACAAAGCTTGGCAGTCAGCTGTCAGTCATCATCAAACTGGTACATTCTCCAAGGGCAGCATCTCTACCAAAGTCCACATGCCACAATTTGCTTATACAGTTTAAAAATGCTGTTACATTTAATGCTTCACATTATTATTGCGAATTATCCTGATGAGTGTAAGATAAATAGCTTTGAAAAAGCATGTCTTCTATCAGCAATACACAGTAAAGATTAATTGTAATGCAGGAATCAAAGATATGTTCAAGAAATGAAGGGGAATCATACATGTGCCTAGTTATAGGAAGGATATTATTAAGCTGGAAAGGGTTCTGAAGAGATTTCCCAGCATGTAGCCGGGAACGGTGGGTTTGAGTTATAAAGAAAGGCTGGGACTTTTTCCACTGGAGGAGATTGAGAGGTGACCTTATAGAGGTTTCTAGAAGTATGAGGGGTACAGATAGGGTTAGTGATAGGTGTCTGCTCCCTAAGATGAGGGATTTGGGGGCACATTTTTAAGATCAGAGAAGAGAGATTTAAAAGAGGCATGAGGAGCAATTTTTTTACACAGAGGGAGGTTAGTGTGTGGAACGAACCTCCAGAGGAAGTGGTTGATTTGGGCACAGTTACAACTTTTGAAAGACAGCTAGATATGGACATGAATAGGAAAGGTTTGGAGGGACATGGGCCAGGAGCAGGAGACTGGGACTAGTTTAGTTTGGGATTATGTTCGCTGTGGACTGGTTGGACTGAAGGGTCTGTTTCTGTGCTGTGTGACTATGATTATGAGCGATTGGGTTCATGGTTTGATCGGTTGCAGTTCTCGTTGAGTGAAGAGTGGGTCTGCTGAATAAGAAACAGAAGAAATTGCATCCTTAGAAGGCAGTTTTGGTTTAATTACAGCTCAGAATGATTAACATAAATACACAGCCTCAACAAAACTTTGGTTGAGCAAAAAGGACAAATGATTAGATCTGTGTTGCTGTACATACCCTGACCTTAGGTCTGCCTATTCAGCAGGAATGGCCTGGAGTCTCTGTGAATGAATGATACATTTTCAGGACAATGTTGCGAACAAACCTGGGGGTTATCATCAGGGCTTTAAAACTCATACGTTTCTTCCTCCCTTTCCTTTCCATTATTTTTTGCTGATTAGCATTTGCTGATTGTTAAAAATTATCCAACCAACTTTTGACTTTCCTATTGGCTGTTGGAAGGCAGTTCCCCCATGGGGATGGGTGTGTCCAGCCACCAATGGCAGGAGGGTGGGGGTGTGGCTCTCAGAGGCACTGGGTCACTTGATGAAACCGTGGGAAGTATGTCAAGGAAGAGCTGACCCCACACCCGCAACTCTCTCCCCAGCAACATAGACGGAGTAACGTTCACAGTGAGGGAAGATTCTGTGACGTTGTCCCAATTTGCAACACTGTCAGCGAGCTCCAAAGATTACTGTTAAACCGTGATACAAATACATGTGGATAGGATATCAGTGTAGATAACAGTATAAATGATAACCAATGATAGGATGTGAGGTAAAGTTATTTTAAACAATTACCAATGAAACTACACAAGATTCAGCTTGCATTTTCTACCCTTTCCCTCTGCCTTTGCTTTGAAGAATTGAAAGACTATATGAACAGGTGGCTTTACAGTTTGGCCTATGATACATTGATATTTGCACAGAGGATTGAAATGTCAGGTAGCTCCAACCCCAACATGGCACTATACTGTATCCTGTGTACAGTGTGCTCCTTGTATTTACGGTGTTCTATAGTCTCACCCAATGTATAGGGAACCCTATATGCTCCTCGCGTATAGCATACTCTATACCCTTTTCCTTGTGAATAAGTTACTCTATACCCATATCTTTGACTACAGGGTACTCTATACTCTCATCCCTATGTAGAGGATACTTTGTTCTTTCATCTTTGTGTACAGGATATCTACACCCTCATCCTAATATATAGGGAACTTTATTCTACCATCCTTGCGTAGGGTAATTTATACTTTTGTTTTTGTGTATAGGGTACTCTATACCTTCCCCCTAATCTATAGGGTGAGGTGACAGACAGAGGGAGTGAAGGATCGGGTCATGGGAGGTCAGGTAGAGAGAGTGAGAAGTTGGATTGAGGTCAAACCTAGGATGTGGCCGTCATGTGTGGTGAGTTATCGATAGGTCAGCTTTAGAGTCAACCAGGAGGTCTTTCCCTGAGTAACTATCAAGCTAAGTATGTCAAACCACAGCCGCAGCTCCCCCCCACCCCAACCCCCCGAAGTCTGTAACTCTAACTCAGAGTTGTACACACTTTCAGGGGGTTCTAAACATTGACCTATGAGAAATTTTAACTTCACAAATACTTCCCATTGGGTCAGCCGCATTGGCACTTTGGCATAGCTCCAGCACATGCTGCAGTGCCCATCTTTCTATTGGGAGAGCTGGGACAATTTACCTCCAAAACTAATGGTCACTTTGCAACAAGAACTGATACACAGACAGGATATGAGCCAGGTAGGAACTGAAGAGGTTTTTGCAAAGGTACAGATCTGAATTCTGGAATATTTTAAAGCAAATGGGACTAGTCCAGTTTAGGAAACCTGCTCAGCATGGACAAGTTAGGCCGAAGGGCCTATTTCCCCACCTATGGATCCATTAACATTAGGAGATACGGCACATCAACTATCCTTTAGAACATTGTAGGTTGTCTGAGCCGCTGCCATGGAATTTGTTTGAACTATCAAAATGTAAGCAGAGATTTCACAGCAGGTTACTGGATGTGGATTAGTCTGAAGCCTACTCAGTGAGCGGGAGGCTCTTGATAAAAAAAATTAAGATTTGTAGTTACAAAGCACTGACCAGATAGGGAAAAGCCCCAAGGAAGAGCTGTGTTATTGTGATAACGTTCAGTTAACATCGTGTAGAAAAATTACCCTTTCTATGTGCTTTCCTTTTCTCTTACTGGGTGTGGAGTACTCCATCCTCTGTCAATGTGTATGTGGTACTGGATATGCCATGCCTGTTTTTTGAATGTTCTTTCATGTTCCTGCATTAAGGGAATCAGATATCCTGTGACTGTGCCTTGAGTTATTTAATACCCTTGTCTATATGACAGAGGTATGTGGTCTCCTGCATTGTGTTTGCGTTTCCTCTATAGCCTCTCATTGTATTATTTTCTCCCTGTGGTGTGCTGTAGCTCCAAACACTAGTTTTCACAAGAGCAGGAAAATCTCACGCCTCCAGAAAGGAGCGCTGTTTGAGTACCACGTTCTGCTTGCGTCACGTTTGCAGGCTCCCAGGTTCCGTTCCATTCCTGTGATAACAACCAGCCCACTCCAGTTCCTTTGCCCACTTGCCCTGGTGCAGCGCCTTGAGTCTGCTGTTGTCAAACTTCCAGTAAGTCTCATCTTTGAAGAAATAGGTTCGCTTCTCATTCCAGGTGAAGACGCCATTGATGCCAATGGGGACCCCCTTCCAATCGCTGAGTGTCCGAGGATAATACTGTTCTACCTGCATCAGCTCTTCGTTCAGGACATAGTATTTTGACCCTTTGAAAATCACCACATGGCTCAGTGGCCTGAAATAGAAAGCTGCATCCGGGTGGCGAGGCAGACCCATGGCCTTGACCTTCATCGGGAAGCCCCTGTCCAGACGATTCCCAGCGTACCTCCAGCAACGGCCTCCTGCTCTGACAAGAGCCATTCATTAGACAGGTTACAGCACATGGGCCAGCCTGATTTCAGCATGGAGGACAGCGCCTCCTCCTGCCTCCCTGCTCCGCCTTAAACTAGCGCCCATCCCAGCCACACACCCACCCATTTCCCTGCGCTTGGTCACTCCCACCTCGACACTGTCAATGCAACTGACCAATTCATCCCCCGAGGTGACGACCAGAGTGTGGGAAGAGGAGGAGGAGAATAGGGTAGGGGAGTGAGGGAGGAGGAGGAGAGTGAGGAGGAGGAGAATAGGGTAGGGGAGTGGGGTGGAGATGTGAGGAGAGTGGGGGGGAAGGAAGAGAATGGGAGAGAAGGAGAAGAGAGGAGGAGGAGAGTAGGGATGAAGGGAATAGGGTAGGGGTGTGAGGGTGGAGGAGGAGAGTGAGGAGGAGGAGGAGGAGAATAAGTTGGAAAGTGGGGGAGGAGCACCCAAGTGGCCTTGGGGAAGGGAATGGCGGGGAGGAGAGTAGGGTAAGGGAGTGAGGGACTGTGGGATGAGAAAGAGAGTAGGGTAAGGGAGTGAGGGACTGTGAGAGGAGGAGGAGAGTAGTGTAAGGGAGTGAGGGACTGTGGGAGGAGGAGGAGAGTAGGGCAGGGGAGTGAGGGACTGTGGGAGGAGG
>JAHRHZ010000095.1:7727792-7769796 GCA_024137785.1 Ginglymostoma cirratum | reverse complement strand
CCCAACCCCAACCACAGCGCGGAGGGCCTAACCCCAACCACAGCACAGAGGGCCTAACCCCAACCATGGCACATAGGGCCCAACCCCAAACCACAGCACGGAGGGCCCAACCCCAACCACAGCACTGAGGGCCCCAGCCCCGGCCCGAGCACGGAGGGCCCCAGCCCTGGCCCAAGCACGGAGGGCCCCAACCCCAACCACAGCATGGAGGGCCCCAGCCCCAGCCTGAGCACAGAGGGCCTCAGCCCCGGCCCGAGCATGGAGGGCCTCGGCCCCGACCCCAGCCTGAGCACGGAGGGCCCGAGCGCCAGCCTGAGCATGGAGGGTCCCAGCCCCAGCCCCAGCACGGAGGGCCCTGCCCCGGCCTCTCTCTCTTTCAATTAAAAATGGGTACATAGCGAGAGAAGGGGCAGAGTGAGGAAACATGGACCGATGGATAGGTAAAGGCAATGGGCAGGGTCTTATTGAGTGACGTGGGCCGTGGGGAGACATGTGGGAGGATACCATGAGAAGTCCAGTGAGGCCCATCTCAATACTGGGAGCCTATCAATGCTTTTCACAGGCAGCGAGGCTAGTTCCTCATTCAGTCGCGGGGAGTAGCCAATTAAGGGGAATTAGTGCTTGTTAAACGCACCGCTGTCAGCCCCACTCGCCTCACTAACATTACCAGGTGAGCAAGGCATTGAGAATTGTGGTCATAGAAACCAAGAGGGCATCTGGTTGATTCAGCTCCCTGCTTGGACCAAAGGGCCTCCCAGTTGGACAGTGGGCACTGACATCTCAGGGCACCCACCCCACATTCACCAATATTGGCATTTGACACATGCCAGCTTCTAAGATCAATCATGGCACATCTCCAACCTACTTACGAGACTTCAATGTTGCACCCCAAGCTGCACAGGTAGCTCTCACTGTTATCCTGCAGCAAGGACACTCTCCTCTTAAGGATACACACCCAGTTCGTAGACTGGACGAAGCTCTATCTCCGAGCTCTTTGCTTGCTGCCATAACGCTGTCTCACTTTGAGCCACCCTGGATGCTCAGATGCCTTGCATTGCCTTTTTGCACCTTGCTCCTCAGCCAGAGATACCAAGCACACAGCGCTGCTATATTGCTACTCCGTTAAGAACTGAGACAAAACCAGGAAGTTTGTCCTGGTTGTCAGCAGTCCTGGGTGCAGTCATGGGGGAATAGCCTTTGGTCAGGGAATTCCAACACAGTAAGTGAAGGGCAGATTCCGAGACCAGTCCAGGGGGCTTGGACACAGTCAGTTAGCCACTTGGAGCGGTCAATGTCAGGGTCCTGACCTCAGTGAGGGGCGACGAGCAGAACACTGGGCAACCTACAACCCTGTCTGGACTCTTTCTGCCCTCTTGAGGGCTGTTTTCCTCCTCACTGAATCACCCCTCTGTCTGCCACATCCCGAACAAATGTCAGGAACCGTGCAGGGCGTTTCTGGACTGACAATGATTATCTGGGTGTGTGACAGGCTTCTAAAGATGGCAAGGTCGTGATGAATGCTGGCAGACTCTGGGACATCCGTGAATGGCCAGTCAGTCTGGGAAGATGGGGACAGAATCGGACAGCGAGAGGTGCCTCGGGTAGGTCATTAATCCGGCATGTTTGGGTGAGACACAGTGACAGACCCCATTAGGCATCACAACAAAACACTCTCAAAATACAAACCCGATGCAATTCAGACTTAAGCAAAAAAACACCCATAAGATTCATCACAGCAAGGAGATTTGCACAGAGGCAGTGAGTGAGACACACACAGGAGAGGTACGGTACAGAGAAAACCAATATACAGAGACACCGGGAGAGAGATGTTCAGAATGATAGAGATACGGAGCAATGGAGATAGCGCAAGGGAATACATGGGAAAACAAGAGTGGGTCAGTATATTGGACCTCAGTTCAATGTAACAAAGTTAACTGCACCTTGCTGCTTCTTAAGAAGCCACTCTACAATAACTGTTTGTGTGCTCAAGTGGCCTATCCCCTTAGGGTTGCACATTGGCTCAGTGGTTAGCACTGCTGCCTCACAGCACCAGGGACCCAGGTTCAGCTCCACCCTTGGGTGACTGTCTGTGTGCAGTTTGCACATTCATCTGCTGTCTGTGTGGGTTTCCTCCCACAGTCCAAAGATGTGCAGGTTGGGTGGTATGCCCTGGCTAAATTGCCCCATTGTGTCCAGGGATGTGCAGACTAGGTGACTTAGCTGTGTGGAAAGGGGTCTGGGTGCGGACGGGATGCTCTTCAGAGGGTTGGTGTGGAGTTGATGGGCCAAACAGCCTGTTTCTACACTGTAGGGATTCTAGATATTGACCACCTCCAAATAGTTTTTTTCCAAAAGCCTACAAAATCAAAGAATTTAATTTCAATGTATCACAATTTAATTACTTGGTTCACAACTGTTTACCCAAACTTTCAATGAACCAGGTCATGCTGTTGCCCTGGGGCCTGTTTTTGGTTAATGGAGATTGTGTTAATAACAGGCAGAGTCCCCGAAGTATATTCACAAACAGAAAGTGGCTGACAGGCGCCGGACCAGTCCAGGGACTCCCAGCCTCCGACCTGATTGCATCGGTAACGCTAGAAAATGCCACAGATTTCTCATTAGGATGTTTATGGTTTAGCTCTTCCTAATTACACCAGAAAATCTTCTCCTCAAAACGCTAGTTGTTCCAGTTAACCCCTTCATGAATATTGATTGAAATAAAAGTGCGTTCCCGTCAGTTTCGCCTCAAACTTGCGACACATGTCCTTCGTCAGGGCTCAAGGTGACAAGAACAGAAGTAGAAAATAGGCAACAAAATGACAGGATGTCAAGCAGTGTCTGACAGACGGAGGGAGATGGAAGCTACCTACCTGAACTCACACCTCAAATTACATCCATGATTAGGGGTAGTCAACTGTGACAAAACGAAAGTCATTCAGCACAGACACAGACCCTTCGGTCCAACCAGTCCATGCTGACCATAATCCCAACCTAAACTAGTTCCACCTGCGTGCTCCTGGCCCAAATCCCTCCAAACCTTTCCTATTCATGTACTTATCTGAATGTCTTTAAAACATTGTAACTGTACCCGCGTCCACCACATCCTCTGGAAGCTCATTCCACACACAAACTGCTCTCTGTGCAAAAAAAGTTGCCCCTCAATTCTTTTTTTAAACCTTTTTCCTCTCACGTCAAAAGTATGGCCACTAGTCTTGAAATCCCCCACCCTAGGGAAAAGACACCTGCCATTCACCTTATCTGTACCCCTCATGGTTTTATAAACCTCCATAAGGCTACATCTCAAGCTCCTACACTCCAGTGAAAAAAGTCCCAGCCTATCCAGCCTCTCCTTATAGCTCAAACCCTCCATTCCTGGCAACATCCTGGTAAATCTCTTCTGAACCCTCTCCAGTTTAATAATATCCTTCCTGTAACAGGGTGACCAGAACTGGACACAGTGCTCCAGAAGAGGCCTCACCAATGCCCTGTACAACCTCAACATAATGTTCCAACTCCTGTACCCAAAAGCTGAAAGTTCTAAAGGAAAGTCATTGGACTCGAAATGTTATCACTGTTTGTCTCTCCACACTTGGTTGAGTTTCTGCAGCAATTTCTGCTGATGTCTGTCTGAAATCCTGGAGATTTCATCTCATGACCTTGCCCATGCTCTGACCATTCATTAGCCATACACCTATCCCTGTGTCACACTGTCTCTCAGAGCCAATCAGATAATGCTTGGCTGTCAACCTAATTGTGTTATCTTTCCCATTTTCATTATTTTTATATCTGGTCAAGGGAAACATTTTAAAAAAGTGACAAAAATAAATCAAACCTTTTTAATGTCCCTGCGTTTTTGTTTTTGTGGTAGCCCGTAGCAGTTTGCTGGAGATTGAGCATCGGTTACTGGAGATCCCAGCTCAATCTGCCTGGTACCTCTACTCTGTTTCTGTTACTTATACCATCGACTAGAATAAGTGCACAAACGCCCACAGCATTGTGCCTTAATGTAGCACCCCGTTAGAGTGACACAGCGGCTCAGTGATTAGCACTGCTGCCTCACAGCACCTGGGATCTAGGTCCAATTCCACCCTCGGGTGACTCTCTGTTTGGAGTTTGTATGTTCTCTCTGTGTCTGCATGGGTTTCCTCACACAGTCCAAAGATATGCAGTTTAGGGTGGACTGGCCATGCTAAATTGCCCCATAGTGAGCAGGATAGGTGGATTAGCCGTGCCAAAGGCAGGGTTACAGGGATAGGGTTCGGATTGGGTTGGATAGTCTTTGGAGGGTCAGTGTGGACTTAATGGGCTGAATGGCCTGATTCCACAATGTAGGGATTCTATGTTCACGGAACACAAAAGCAAAATCCCATATTGGTTCATAAATTGATGCACTAAAAGAGGAGGCAACGGCCTGGTGGTATTCTCGCTGAACTGTAATGTTTTGGGGACCCAGGTTTGAATCCCACCACAACAGATGGTGGAATTTGAATCCAATAAAAATCTATAATTAACAACCTAATGATGACCATGAGTCCATTGTCAATTGTCAGAAAAAACCCATCCTTTAGGGAAGGAAGCTGCCATCCTTACCTGAACTGGCCTACATGTGACTCCAGACCCACAGCAATGTGGCTGACTCTTAACTGCCCACTGGGCAACTAGGGATAGGCATTAAATGCTGGCCTAGCCAGCGGTGCCCTCATCCCGTGAATGAATAAAAAAAGGCATCTGAAAGAGAGGAAGGAGCGATGACAGAAAGCAAGGTTGAAATATGGTATTGAGGGGTTTTTATTAAAGGTGGTGGATGACGACCATTATCTGAACAAATACCCAACTTAGTGCGGCAGTAACTGCCCACCTCTGTTTCTGACACCCCTCTAACATATTCATTCAAAAAATTACAGAGACAGTAAATGTTACAATGGGACTGCTCCCACTATTAAACTATTTCATGTTTAGTTAACAATATGTAAGCCCCGTATCAACATCGAGAGGCCATTCAAGAGAACAAGGCTAAGGTAGACTAAAGACAGAAGGTGGAGGGGATGGAGCATTTGGGGGAGGGGAGAGATACAAGGTTGAGGATACTGCAGAGTTAGGCTGGGCTGAGCCCAGAGTTTGTGCACTGAGTGTGTGAGGAGGAGCACACAGCTCTTTCAGGCTCAATAAGACCTGATTGAAACCTCTACCCCACCTCTCCCCTATAGCCCTGAACTCCATAGTCAATCAAAAACCTCTCTAACTCAGCCTTGGAGAAATTCAATGACTCCATTGGTCCGAGTGGAAGAGAATTCAAAAGTCCAGAGAAGAGATTCCTCCTCATCTCCATCTTAAATGGGGGCTCCATGCTGTTGAAAGTATACCCCCTGGTTCTAGACGCCTTCATAAGGTTCTCATAAGGAGAACTATTCCCTCAGTATCCACCCTTATAAGCCCCTTCCCCCCATTCAGAATCCTATATGTTTCAATGTGATCAAGCTCTCATTCTGTTGGCAATGGGGCACGGGGATGCTATTGGAAATCAGCAATGGGGAGGCTTAATGGGGAACTTCCTAAAGGATGGCAGAGTTGGACAAATTTCCATTGTTGGAGAATTTAGCCCCTCTCTCCAATACCTCACAATCAGGATCTCGTTCCTAATTTCCATTCAGTGACCTCACCACCGCTTCCCCACCCCCACTTTTGGTCTGTACCAAATGCAGTGGTGATGTCACTGGGCTAGCGATCCACAACCCCGAGTTAATGTTCTGGGTGGGGGAAAGGAAGGAAAGGTTCAAACCCCATCGTGGTAGATGGTGATATTTGGTTCAATAAATAAAAAGCTAACCTAATGGTAACCATGCGACCAGTTCTCCCAAGTTTTAGAAGAGTCAGAGCTGACTCAGTTAAAAGATATAAGATCCTGAGGGAAATTGACCAAGTGGATGTGGAAAGGATGATTCCTCCTGTGAGAGAATCTAAAATGAGGAGGTCAGAGTTTTGAGATAAGGGGCACTCATTTAAGACTGCGATGAGGAAACTTTCTTTTTCCCTCTCAAAGGTTCCCCAGAGTAGTGTCCTAGGCCCAACCATCTTCAGCTCCTTCATCAATGACCTTCCCTCCGTCATAAGATCAGAAGTGGGGATGCTCGCCGATGATTGCACAATGTTCAACATCATTCGTGACTCCTTGAATACTGAAGCAGTCCATGTTCACATGCAACAAGATCTGGACAATATCCAGGCTTGGGCTGACAAGTGGCAAGTAACATTCATGCCACACAAATGCCAGGCAACGACCATCACCAATAAGGGACAGTCTAACCACTGCCCCTTGATATTCAATGGTGTTACCATCGCTGAATCCCCCACTATCAACATCCTGGGGGTTACCATTGACCAGAAACTCAACTGGACTCACCACATTAACACAGTGGCTACAAGAGCAGGTCGGAGGTTAGGAATATTGCAGCTAGTAACTCACCTCCTGACTCCCCAAAGCCTGTCCACCATCTAGAAGACACAAGTCAGGAGTGTGATGGAATACTCCCCACTTGCCTGGATGGGTGCAGCCCCAACAACACTCAAGAAGGTCAACACCATCCAGGATAAAGCAGCCCGCCTGATTGGCACTACATCCACAAGCATCCACTCCCTCCACTACTGGTGCTCAGTAGCAGCAGTGTGTACCATCTACAAGATGCACTGTAGAAATTCACCAGAGATCCTCAGATGGCACCTTCCAAACCCACCGCCACTTCCACTTGGAAGGGCAAGGGCAGCAGATACATGGGAACACCACCAGCTGCAAGTACCCCTCCAAGCCACTCACCATCCTGACTTGGAAATATATCGCCATTTCGTCAATGTCGCTGGGTCAAAATCCTGGAATTCCCTCCGTAATGGCCACAGCACGTGGACTGCCGCAGTTCAAGAAGGCAGCTCACCACCACCTTCTCCAGGGCAATTAGGGATGGGCAAGAAATGCTGGCCAGCCAGTAACGCCCACATCCCACAAAAATGAATAAATAAACAAAAAGCTTTGAGAGTCTTTGGAATTCCTTTCCTCAAATGCAATGGGATGCAGAATCCTTTATCTTTAGGGTAGTGATAGATAGATTCTTGATTACTAAGAGGATGACAGATTATCGGGGATACCTTGGAATGTAGATTTGAGGTTAACATCACATCTTATTGAATGGAGGATCAGGTTCAAAGGGCAGAATGGCCTGCTCTTGGTCCATATTAACGATTGTCATAGAAACTAATCTGGTTCACTTATGTCCTTTAGTGAAGGAAATCTGCTGACCTTACCTGGTCTGGCCTACATGTGACTTCAGACCCACAGCAATGTGGTCGACTTTTAACTGCCCTCTGGGCAATTAGGGATGGGCAATAAATGCTGCCAAGCCTGTGGTACACATATCCTTTGAATAAACCAGCAATGTCACACAAACAACAATAAGCAGATAATTTATTTTCAATGAGAAGTAAATATCGCTCAGGGCAGCAGGGGCAAACTCTCTGTGAATACTGCCCTCGGATCACTTATATACTCCTCAGAGGGTAACACTGGAGTGTTGGGATAACATTGCACACAGGCCGTTAGTCCTACCTTAGAGTGCCAGTTACAGTCAGTGTTCAGATCTCTGGGGTAGGTTTTGAACCCACAACGTCTTAGTGAGAGTGCCACCACTGAGCCAGAGTCAAATCTGCCACCAGCCAACACTGGCACCGAAAGGGGTTTTGGAAATAAAGTAAATGGACAGATGGATCAGACAGTCACATTCATTGGCTTTCCAGAAGATCCCTTGCGGACAGAGCAATGGATGCAAGGGTTAAGATATAAAAGATCTGCCTTTTGTTAGCATCAAATTTCTAAGAGTCCCTATTTCCGTTTGTAAGCTTTCGCAACATGGCCTCGGAATAATACGTCGGTCGATAGCACGTAGACTCTGTGAATTTGCAGCACTGAGCTGCTTTATCAGAAGCTCAGTCTAATCTGTCATTTCACTCAGTGATACAGAAGTAATTTAATTCTAATCTCCAGGAATGTGGCTGAGCTCAGGAATTCCTGAAGAGACAGTAGCCCATTCACAGAAGCCAATCCAGATGGTGCTTTTAAAAAAAAAGATAATTGACTGATAAATATCATCAGTAAATTAGGTGGAGATTTTTTTTGGTGCATATGCCACAAACAGGGCTTGCAATGTTTTATACCCCTTCCCCAGTCTGTGGTGAGTCTCTTTTCCCATTACCCCAGACAGTCACCATCACAGGGTACTACTCGTGGATCCTGGCCTCCCCTGTGATGTGACCCCTTGCTTTGGCAAAAGGCTCCGTTGTACCCGCCACTGTGGAGTTAGAATTAAACTTTTGGAGAATTCTGCTCTTATTTCATTCATTCATGAGATGAAGGTGTCTCTGCCTAGGCCAATATTTATTGCCCATCCCTATGCCCAGAGTGCAGTTAAGTGTCAACCATATTGCTGTGGGTCTGGAGTCACATGTAGACCAGACCAGTTAGACCAGGTGCTCCTTTACCCACCCACACAGGTTAAGATACCCCTGGAATTTTCTTCAGGGGAACTGGATGGAGGGGAAGATGAGGAGGAGCTCTAGCCTTCTTTGGAGATTTCACCAGTGTCACATCTGTACAGGGCATGCGTGGCACAAAGCAGCCACACTGAGTTTAAAATCCATTCGTCGATTTATTTCAATTTTCAAAAATTGACGGATTCGGCCGATGTGGGATTAGCATTCCCACCCCGTACCTTTCCCCTCCCACCTCTCTCCTCCCTTCCTTAGCTTCTACAAATTGGCATTATTTCATGTTTCTTGCTTTCCCTCAGCACGGCTCTTCAATGCTCCAATTTGCCCTGTGTTCTTAGTGCTAACGCAGTTAACACTGGTTATGCATAACGTCTAGAGATGGGCAGGCAGTGATGTGGCGGCACCAACACTGCCCATGCAAGATCCTGCGTATCCACTGGGAAGATACACCAACATCAGGATCCTTGACCAGGCCAACGTCCCCAGCATCAGGGCACTGACCACCCTTGATCAGCTACAATGGGCTGTGCACATCATCTCCATGGCTGACACGAGACTCCCCGAGCGGCTGCTCTACTCCCTGAAACAGCAAGCAAGCCCCAGATGGACAGGGGAAGCATTTCAGTGACACCCTCAAGGCCTCACTGGCGAAGTGCAGCATTCCCACAGATACCTGGGAAACATTGGGACAAGGCCGTCCAAAGTGGAGGAGGAAGGCATCTAGCACGTCGAGACTTGCTGTCGGGAAAAACAGAAGCCGGGCAAAAACAGCGAAAGAAGTGCGCTGCCACACCAATGCCCCACACCCGCTGTGTGTAACAGAGCCTGTGGAAGTCCCATCGGGCTGTACAGCCACCTACTGACTCACCCTGAGAGTGGAAGAGAGTCATCCTCGTCTGCGAGGGACTGCCGATGAGATGAGATAGTAATGTGCTAGACTGCTATTCTAGAAACTCAGGCCAATTCTGGGGATATTGGTTTGAATCCCACCAGAGCAGCTGGTGAGTTTTTGCATTCAATTATGAAAGAGAGGATAAATCTGGAATAATGGTGATCACTATTGTAAACTGTTGTAAAAAAAAATCTGGTTTATTATTGCCTTTTACTGAAGGAAATCTGCCATCCAAAAGTGACTCAGTTTACAGCAATATGGTTGACTCGTAACTACTCTCTGGGCTACTTCAGATGGATAAATAAATGTTGGCCTAGCCAGTAATGGCTACACTCTAAACAAGATTTCTTTTAAAAAAAAGAGCAAACTGTTGTAGTGTATTGAATATCACATTGTGTATTTTGACGACTTGAGGCTACCATACATACACATGCCAGCACAGGGAGTCTGCTTGGAAGTCAATCGTGAGAAATAAAGGACTCAAATTAAACAGCTTGCGCAGTTCTGATTCTAAATGTCTCTGGCTGAATGTATGACTGTTTCTGTCCTACGAAGTTAACAACTGCTTAACAGTCCAGTGTTGTACTGCAGATCAACATGTAATTTATCAGCTAGCCAGAACGCCAAGAGAAAAGGCAGCCTCGGTCACAAACTCCATTTCTCAGGCCTGAAGGGCGATCTTATCCAAAATTATCACCGCAGTGTGTAACCCTTCAAAATCACTGAGCTGGCTGCAAATCGCCTTGGGATATCCTGCAGTCAGCGCAGGTGCTATTGAAATGCAGTTTCTTTCTTTATAACCAGGAGTGGAAAAGGTAAAACCCACAACGTTGTTGCAAATTAAACCGTGACGGAAGCCATGACGTAGAGGTGCCGGTGTTGGACTGGAGTGGACAAGGTCAGAAATCACACAACACCGCGTTATATCCGACAGATATAGCAGGAACAGCCGATGCTGGAGAATCTGAGATAACAAGGCGTGGAGCTGGATGCACACAGCAGGCCCAAGCAGCATCAGAGGAGCAGGAAAGCTGACGTTTCGGGCCTAGACCCTTCAAGGGTTAGCTTTTCTGCGCCTCTGATGCTGCTTGGCCTGCTGTGTTCATCCAGCTCTACACCTTGTTATCTCTTATATCCGACAGGTTCATTTGAAAACACAACCTTTTGGAGCCTGGCTGCTCCTTCAGGTTTAGAATTTAGAAGTAAAAGATCAAACGGTCACACCCAGGATGTATTAAACAAACCTAAGAGGCTGTTAAATCTTTAATCAGTTCGAAGGTTTGAATTGATTAATATGTATTTGTAAATCCCCAAATTCCTTTCAAGTCACTGCCCTGAGAGAACTAAAGGTTTTATCAGTGTAAAGAAGAGGTGCATGTTAGGTGTGAGGCCTTGTGTAAAGTCTGTTTGCATTTTGGTTTGGAGTCAGACTGGTCTTATTTCTAAAGTAAGAATTTATAAATCGCCACATTGACTGACTGTCTATAAATTGTGTGCTTTTTGAACAAAATAGAATATATCTGCAAATACAAATTCACCCCAAAGATTTACGTGTGTGTGTGTGTGTGTGTGTGAGAAGGAGAGTGACAGAGTGTGTGTGTGAGGGAGACGAGTGTTTGTGTGTGTGTCTCTCTCTCTATCTCTCTCTCCCTGTATTTCCGCCCCACCCACACATCCTCTCTGTTTCTCCCCGCGCCCCACACACACTCTTTCTCTCTCTCTCTCCCTCACACAATCCGAAAACCTGTGTTTTCAAATAAACCTGTTGGACTGTAACCTGGTGTTGTGTGATTTCTGACCTTGTGATGGTAGGACGAAACACTGGTAAGTCATAAATTTCAGCCTGGATTCAGATACATACGCGGAGCGGTCCATGCACAGAATGAGGCTAAGTGTTGTGGAATCAAAAATACTACACAGGGGTTGGGTAGTGTGAGTGTGGGGTCATTGGAGATGGTTCAATTAGACCATCTACATCTGTAAGGATGATGTGATCAAAGAAAGCTAGCGAAATGTCTTGGCCCCCAGTCAGGTTAAATGCCATCAGACTCTTGCCGATTCCTTATTTAATGCAAAGCTGTCTTAGTTGAGTTGAAAATTGGAGCAGTTTCTTTCAGTCTGGTGCAAGTATCATTTACAAACCATTCAAATTTCATAGGGTTTGACAGTCCAGGTAAGTCAGTGTCTTACAATAGCTCTATCTCTCCTATCTTTCTCTCTCTCTCTGTCCCTGGCCAGTTTATGACAATCTTGTGAACATGAACAATAACCAGAGAAATGAGGTGGACACCTAATCACTTCTGTGAGCGGCCTAGCTGCTAACAGCCTGTCACCTCATCCCTAGGGGTTTAAACCTGTGATAATTTCCATCGTACTCCCCGCGCCCTTCTAATGTATGACTCGTCGAATCTATAGTAAGTCAAACTGCTTCTGAAGTAACTAGAAACATGAAGGAGGATGTTGGACAGCTGGAAAAGAAAAAACAGTGTCTATTCAGCCAAGAACTGTGGGAGCTCACTGTCATAAATGCTGGCCTGGACAGTGACACCCACATCCCATGAATGAATAGAAAACTGAATTTAAAGAAAGTTTTGTGATTTTGTCAGCCACTTCCATTATAGACCTCCATTCTTCACCTATATTGTTAACTGAAGGTAAGCACTGGGATTTCTTTAGACTGCCTAGTGAAGGGTCTAGGCCCGAAACGTCAGCTTTCCTGCTCCTCTGATGCTGCTTGGCCTGCTGTGTTCATCCAGCTCTACACCTTGCTATCTCTGGTGTTGGATAGTGTTGACAGTGAAAGGTAATGGGTCATGAAGAGGAAATGCATAATTCGAACGGTGAGCTTACCATACAGTTTCTGAATGGCCATCTTGTCATCCCAGCTGAGGAGGAAGTCTCGGCCCAGCTTTTTGTAAAATGGAGACATCAAGGCATTTTTAACAGGAGAGTGCTCAAGGCCCAGGGTGTGGCCAATCTCGTGGGCCGTGACGATGAACAGGTTCCTCCCTTTGCCCCGGTTGAGAGACCACCTCTCGTCGTTATCAAAGTGAGCTTCACCTCTTCTGGGGAAAAAGGCATGTGCCAAGGCACCACCTGCAACAGAACACAGAGAGTAACCTAAAATACAGGGAAGAATTGCCAGGAGCACCCTGTAATGCAGGTGTGAAATAGGATGGTATGAAGATTGAATTCAGGTAGTGCTGCTCTCGTGGGAGGTGGTGGTGGTGCAGCGATCATGTGAGTCATCCAGAACCCCAGACTGAGGTTTTAAAGGCACAAGTTCAAATCCCACCCTGACAGATGGTGAAATTTGAATTCAATGAGAATCTGGAACACAAAGCTGACGGTAGAGTTATGGAGGCTTACAGCATAGAACGTGGTCCTTCAGCCCATCAAGTCTGTTCAAGTCAAAAACAACCACCTAATTATTCAAACCCCATTTTCCAGCACTTTGGCATCACAAGTGCAGATCTAAATATTTCTTCAATGTTATCAGAGTTTCTCACCCTTTAAGGCACTGAGTTCCAGATTCCCACCACCCTCTGGGTTTCCTCATATCCCCTTTAAACTTCCTGCCTTTTACCTTCAATCTATGCCCTCTGTCCCCTTCATTGACAGTCACTGATCTCTCCACCAAGGGGAATAGTTCCTTCATGTCTAACCTACCATGCCCCTCGTAATTTTATACATCTCCACCTCAGTCTCCTTTGCTCCCAATCTGTCCAATCTCTTTACATAACTAAGACTCTCCAGACCTGGCAACGTCCTGGTAAATCTCTTCTACACCTCCTCCAGTAAAGTCACATCCCCCTATAATGTGGAATCAATGTCAATTGTCAGAAAAACCCATCTGGTTCACTAATGTCCTTTAGGTAAGGAAATCTGCCATCCTTACCTGGTCTGATCTACATGTGGCTCCAGACCCACAGCAATGTGGTTGGCTCTTAACTTCCCTCTGGTCAATAAATGCTGGTCTAGCCAGTTACAACCACATCCCATCAACGAGTAAAAGAAAATGGTTGTGATTGAATAAACCTAGATGTAAAACAAAACCCTATATCTGTTCAGTACTGGGATCAGGTGAGCTGTACACTATGCCCACTCCAGTGTTACCAGGCTTTGTGCTCCTCAGTTCTGTCCAGCCTGTTGGACCTGCTCAGTGCCGAGTGCTATTTCTGAGCAGCATGGACATCCTGACACAAATTGTTTACTTTAAATCACAGTGCACGGCATAACTGTGCAACAACACTTTAACAGGGGCCAAGCTTCAATAAATAACCTGTAAGTCCATAAGATATAGGAGCAGAATTAGGCCAGTCACCCCATTAAATCTGCTCCACCATTCGATCATGGGTGATGTGTTTCTCAGCCCCATTCACCTGCCTTCTCCCAGCAACCCCCGATCCTTTTCACAATTGAGAACTTATCGATATCTGTCTTAAATACACTCAATGTCTTGGTCTCCATTGCCCTCTACAGCAATGAGTTCCACAGACACACTCCATCAAGTCAGATAGAGGGATGGGGTCATTGGCTCAAAGCTCGCTTTTCTCAATATTAAACTCATGGGTTTTGCCCACAACTGATTTGAATCTATATCGACGATGTTATGCTAACAGCTCAGGACCTATACAAGGAACGGGACTAGTACTCGGGAACTGGGAACTGGGAACAAGGAACACAACAAAGAATGTTCAGATTATCAGCCAGTCTGCCCATGTTGTTGTTCACCCTTCATGTGAGCAGGTATTCACCCACCCTGTTCTGATATTCCTGTATTTTAATTATCTCATTGCACACCAGTTAACTCCAGAATGTAGAGACAGGAGGGTGATTTCGGCTGGGAATTTTCCATTTCCTGGCTTGAATCTCAGTAAAAGGAAAAGCTGCTTTCCCCTATACATGTGGTTTCTGCAAGGCAACAGGCACACAGTGCAGGAGAAAGCAGGAAGTAAAGGGTTAACTATGACTTTTCTCAAAGAATAGCTACTGAGAATGTGCCCAAGTTCAGAGTGACATCAGATCACATGGAAATGTGGAGGGGTTCCAGGCAGTGTCCCTTACTATGACACAGACATGGTTACGTTCAGGGAAGCCTGTTCATCTTCAGTCTTTCAAGCATGGACCTGATTTTGCTGCAGACACCTTGAAGAAATCTACCCACAATTTCTCTCTCAGCCATTATATTCCAGGAAGGAAATTGGACAAACAGTCATAAAGTCATTGAGATGTTCAGCACGGAAACAGACCATTCGGTGCAACTCGTCCATGCTGACCAGATACCCCAAATTACTCTAGTCCCTTTTGCCAGCATAACCCTCTAAATCCTTCCTATTCATACACCCATCCAGATGCCTTTTAAATGTTGTAATTGTACCAGCTTCCACCACTTCCCCTGGCAGCTCATTCCATACATGCACCACCCTCTGTGTGAAAATGTTGCCCCTTAAGTCCCTTTTACATCTTTCTCCTTGCACCTTAAACCTATGCCCTCCAGTTTTGGACTCCCACACCTTGGGGAAAAGACCTTGTCTATTTACCATATCCATGTCCCTCATGATTTTATAAACTTCTAGAAGGTCACCTCTCAGCCTCCGATTCTCCAAGGAAAATAGCCCTAGTCTATTCAGCCTCTCCCTACAGCTCAAGCCCACCAACCCTGGCAACTTCCTAGTAAATCTTTTCTGAACCCTTTCAAATTTAACAACATCTTTCAAATAGCAGGGAGGCCAGAATTGAATGCGGTATTCCAATTGTGGCCTAACAAATGTCCTGTACAGCTGCAACATAACCTCCCAACTCCTACACTCAATGCACTGACCAGTAAAGGCAAGCATACCAAATGCCGTCTTCACTATCCTATCGACCTGTAACTCCACTTTCAAGGAACTATGAACCTGCACTCCAAAGTCTCCTCATTTAGCAACACTCCCCAGGACCTTACCATTAAGTGTATAAGTCCGGGCCTGGTTTCAAAAACCCTGTGAAGAGCTTTCTCCTGGTGTCTGATCAAATGATCTCACACTTCATTTAGTGACCCCCTGTTCTAGATCCCTCATCAACTGCAAATAAGCTCCTGTCTACCCTGTCCTGTCCAGTTTAAAATAACTCGCATTCTTATCTGCTAATGAAAACTGCTCAATTTTGCAAGACTTTCTTCGTATTCCCATTTCTTGGTCCCAGATGGTCTTGTAATGAAGCTGCATGATACAATCTCGAAACTCAAGATCTGTCCTGGGAGCATGGAAACCAAACTGCAGACAGTCACAGTAAGATTTCATAAAGGCTTTGCATTTCCTCCTGGCTTCTTTAATGAGTCATTACCTCAAATCCATGCCACCACCAGCAATGGATCTAATACTGAAGAGTTAAACAGAAGTGACTACAGTATTAAACAGATGCACACTGTCATTTCCAGTTCCTTACATTCATCTATAAATTTCTAAATGAATGTACTTTTCCCAAAACATTGGGGGTGGCCCAATGGTTAGCGTTGCTGCCTCACAGTGCCAGGGACCTGGGTTCGATTCCACCCCCTGGGTGACTGTCTCTGTAGTATTTGCATGTTCTCCCATGTCTGTGTGGGTTTCCTCCCACAGCCCAGAGATGTGCTGGTTAGGTGGATTTACCACGCTGAATTTCCCAGGGATGTGCAGGCTAGGTGGATTAGGCATGGGAAATTTGGGGTTACAGGGACTGGGTGGAATCCTTTCTTGGAGGCTCAGTGCAAACCCAATGGGCCGAATGGCCTCTTTCTGCACTGTAGGGATACTATGATCCTAATTCTCCACTGTCCTCAGCTTTGTTCAGGTGCAGGACCTTATATACTTCACCCATACACCCAGACTGAGCATGGGTAAGCTGTTCAACTGTGAAAGGCATCAGAGACACTTGTCTCCTGATGTTAGATAGCATAGAGAGTAGCCTTTCTTGTCATTTCAGGATTAATTTCTTCTAACAGTGCGTGGAGATATTTAAGATTGGGATATATGTGCTGTGTTGGTCGAGTGAGCCTTGAGAATCAGTTGATAGAATCATATGGCATAGGACAAGACTATTTGGCCCATCGTGTTCATGCCAGCTCATTGGAAGAGCTATAAAATTCATCCCACCACACCCCTCACTCTTGACCCATAGCCCAGCAATTTATTTTCCTTTTCCAAGTGCAGGTCCAATTGCCTTTCGATAGCTCCTTCGGAAGAGGGTTCCAGGAGTGCTGTTCAACGTAGAAACGCCCGTGCACTCCTCCTCTCCCCCTTCAGCTCGTGGTTCCTGAGGTAAAAGCAGATACTCAGAAAGAGGGCACGTTAAAGTAAAAATCTTACGATGAGACAGCAGTCAGCACCTGGTCCATCGAAAGCGTTGCCAATTCCATCATTGTGCTCCCCCTGGTAGAACGCCAAGCGGATGTCTGCAGGGCCATCCATCACTTCCCAGAAGGTCAGCGGCGATGCATTACTCCACAGCTCAAAGGCTGTTCTCACCGCCATCTTCACCCGGCTTTGCTCCAAGTACCTCGGCCAGTTTATGATCTTGTACGTCAAGTGGTGCTTGTACCACTTCTCTCCTAAAGGGGAAGGCCGAGAAAAACATAGAGACGGTCAGCGCTGTTTTACTCATGTCGTCTTTGACCAGTCACCCCTTCAACCAGGAGAGTGTGAATCCAGGCCAGCCCAGGTCCTGGCTTAAATAGAAATACTCGTTTATCGACAGCACATTTGGAGACCTGAAGTTGTCCCAAGACACTTTGCAAACAACTAGATACTGCTGAAGTGCTGCAATGTAGGAGCCGCTGAAATGCAAGAGCACAGCAAGATTCCACAACAGCATGGTGGCTCAGTGGTTAGCACTGCAGCCTCACAGCGCCAGGGACCCAGGTTCGATTCCACCCTCGGGCGACCGTCTGTGTGGAGTTTGCACATTCTCCCTATGTCTGCATGGGTTTCCTCCGGGTGCTCTGGTTTCCTCCCACAGTCAAAAGGTGTGCAGGCTAGGTGGATTGGCCATGGGAAATTGCCTGTAGTGTTCAGGGATGTGTAGATTATAGGGGGATGGGTCTGGGTGGGATGATCCAAGGGTCGGTATGGACTTGTTGGGCAGAAAAGCCTGTTTCCACACTGTAGGGATTCTATGATTCAATGAGCTAAGACCACATAATACCATTCAGTGGTGTTGCTTGTGGGGTAAAATTGGGCAGAACACTGGAGAACCTGGTGGCACAGTGGCTCAGTGGTTAGCACTGCTGCCTCACAGCGCCAGGGACCTGGGTTTGATTCCAGTCTTGGGCGACTGTCTGTGTGGAGTTTGCACATTCTCTCCGTGTCTGTGTGGGTTTCCTCCCACCATCCGTAGATGTGCAGGTAAGGTGGATTGGCCACACTAAATTGCCTATAGTTTCCAGGGATGTGCAGGCTAGGCAGGTTAGCCCTGGGAAATGCAGGGTTACAGGGATAGGGGTGGGTATGGGTGGGATGCTCTTCGGAGGGCGAGTGTGGACTTGATGGGCCAAACAGCCTGCTTCTATACTGTATTGATTGCATAAACCATTCCTCTCTTCAAAGTAGCACCATGAGGTCTTTAATACAGCAAACTTTGTTTCAATCAGTATCTTATCAAGCAGCTTACTTGATAAACCAGCAAAAATTATATCTACTGCAATGTCCAAGTATTTATGCTGTGAATAAAGTATAAGTGATGCGTATCCTCCCTGCGTTACCTACCGTGTGTCTTACATTGACTTTTGGAGCCGTGTTGATGTTTTCACGCAGATTTTTTGAGGGATGTTGATGTCCTGAAACTTCACCTGGTCAAGGTTTAGTGCAGTTATATGGACCTCTTGATTATTCGGAAAATTCCATCAAATGGTACACTCCTGGTCCCATAGGTGCTGGTTAATAAAACGTTTGCTGTATACACACTTAAAATGGCAGGTATCACCGCAATTTATAGTTGTAAGATTGATACAGGATCACAGCACTTAGGGGTGGCACGGTGGCTCACAGCACCAGGGACTCGGGTTCAATTCCACCTTCAGGCAACTGTCTGTGTGGAGTTGGCACATTCTCCCCGTGTCTGCGTGGGTATCCTCCGGGTGCTCTGGTTTTTTCCCACAGTCCAAAGATGTGCAGGTTGGATGGATCAGTCATGGGAAATGCAGGGATACGGTAGTGGGAGTGAGTCTGGGTAGGATGCGCTCGGAGGGTGGGTACGGACTTGATGGGCCGAATGGCCTATTTCCACACTATAAAGGTTGTATGACATCAGATCAGCCATGATCTCATTGAATGGTGGAGCAGACATGATGGGCTGAATGGCCTAGTTCTGCTTCTCTATCTTATAGTCTTTACATCTCATTTGAATGATGGCAATTCCAACAGTGTGGCCCTTGCCCGGTATTGTACCACAGTACCAGCCTCAATTACATGCCTCCCTGCAGGGATCCACTCTCTGAAAACAAAAGGGACATGTTCATGCCTTGTGCCCTTTTGAATTACCCAGAAGCTTGGGGAGCCGATAGAACACCATTGTGTTCTTTACGGCAATGCTTCGACCAATCAGAGCCAACCAATCAGCACTCTTTTCCCCTCTAGTGTAAATTGTTGTGATCAGTGGAAATTTGATATTCTTGCATGTGTCCTGATAAGTAGGAAAGCTTCAATCAAATGTCCCATTGTTCCTCATCGAATCCAAATTTATACTGAGCCAAGGATTCGATGACTAAAAGCCTGGACAAATAGCTATTATTTAAGAAACATCTTAAAGGGGGTGAGATAAATGGAGAGATTTACAAAGGGGATTCCAGAGCTTGAGGACTGGGTAGTTGAGGGCACTGTTTCCAATAGAGAGGTGAAGAAATCGGTTCTGCATAAGGGGCCAAGGATGGAGGAGTACAGAGTTCCCAGATGATTGGGAGACATCACAGCGATTGGGAAGCAAGGGGCCATGGGTGAATTTGATCACTGGGTTAAGCACTTAAAAGTCAAGGTGATAGTGGACCGCACCCCAGCATAGGTCAGTGGGCATCTGGGTGAAAGGGATTTGCTGAGAGTTGAGATGCAGAGATTTGGACAGGCTATAGTTTATGGAGGGTGAAAGAGGTGTGTTGGAATAGTCAAATTTGGGGGTAACAAAGGTATGGTCAAGGGTTTGGGCAGCAGATGATATCAGGCAGGGGCCTCCAAATTTCCAGATCCGTGCATAAACACCATCCCCCAACCCTTCACCTTGTAGAGACCCTGCTCCTCTTGTGGGGACCCTCCCAAGATAAATCGGCTCAAACAGACCATGAGGTTGAGGGAACGGTATGGATGATACAGTAATGAGGAAGCAGGTTAGGAAGGTGGAGTGAGATAGCTCTGCTCAGAGCTGTGTGGACGATGCTGCGTGTGTTCGTGTCAGGGTGAGGACAAGACTAAGTAAATGAGAAAGACCAAATTGGTGATCTAGCATTTGCAACATGTTTAGCTGTACAATCAGAAGTGAAAATTTAACCCAACCTCAAGTGGACTGAAGGTTAGGGTTCATTTCTCTTCCATACCACTGCTGGTGGTTTTAACATTCCTTAATTAACTTCAGAGCAACAACAAAAAATCCAGGCCAAAGACAGCTCCACAGAGGTTCGATCCCCAGCCCAAACCCCGCACTGGGTCAATATATGACAGCAAAGAGCAAATGCTGGGGGATGTGACCTGAAATATCACTTCAACAATACAGTTCACTCCAAACTCACACACCAGTATCTCAGATGTCCCTTGGGACTAACACTCTGATTAATACAAACATTGGGCCTAATAAGCATTCTGCAAATATTTACAGCTCGTTCCTTTCGTTGACGGCCTGCTTTCTGGGAAGTAATTCCATTGCAATGTAACAGAAGGTCTTTCTCAGAAGCAGTCATTTCAAGTGGATTATAACTTTGAGTTATTCACTTTTCTCCCTTCGTTCATTGGGTATTATAAGTTCACTCTCTGCCAGGTTACAGTTTTGTAAGCACTAGCCACATTCCATAGGATTCTCAGCCATGATTGACGATGAGTAATTGTTGGCTGATCCACCAGAGTAGCACTACAGAAACTACAACCATAGCCTTTTCCTGAGTTCCCTCCAGCTGTACTTCCAGCCAAGCTACCTCATAGTAATAGTCAAAAAGTCATAGAGTCATACAGCACAGAAACAGACCCTTCGGTCCAACCAGTACAGGCCGACCATAATTCCAAACTAAACTAGTCCCACCTGGCTGTGCTTGGCCCATATCCCTCCAAACCTTGCTTTTTCATGTACTTATCTAATTGAAGTTTAAATGTTGTAACTGTACGCACATCCACCAGTTCCTGTGAAAGTTCGTTCCACACACAATCTACTCTTTCTTAAAAAAAAATCATCCCACATGCCTTTTTTCTTAATCTTTCTCCTCTCATTTTAAAAATATGCCTCCTCGTCTTGAAATCCCCCCCGCCAAGGAAAAGACAGCTGCCATTCACCTTATCTATACCCTTCGTGATTTTACAAACCTCCATAAGGTCACCTCTCAACCTCCTGCACTCCAGTGAAAGAAGTCCCAGCTTGCCCACCCTCTCCTTATAACTCAAACCCTGCATTCCTGGCAACATCTTGGTAAATCTCTTCTGAGCCTTCTCCAGCTTAATAATATCCTTCCTGTAACAGGGCGACTAGAACTAAGATTATCTAAAATTACAGCAGTGATTATGAGCTGTGGTGCATCTTAACCTTGGGGGCGTGAGAGATAATTGTGATTTAGTTTACATGGCACAAGCAGTCCTCTCCCAGTGTATGGGATCTTCAAGAAAAATTGGGTGGCACAGTGGCTAAGTGGTAAGGGTCTCACAGCGCCAGGCACCCAGATTTGATTCCACCCTCGGGTGACTGTCTGTGTGGAGTTGGCACATTCTCCCCGTGTCTGTATGGGTTTCCTGCGGGTGCTCTGGTTTCCTCCCACAGTCCAAAGATGTGCAGGTTATGTGGGTTGGCCATGCTAAATTGCCTGTAATGTTCAGGGATGTGTAGATTAGGGGGGTTATAGGGGGATGGGTCTGGGTGGGATGCTCCAAGGGTCGGTGTGGACTTGTTGGGCTGAAGGGCCTGTTTCCACACGGTAGGGATTCTATGATTAGTTTCAGACACCTTTTGACCTTTCTCAATACAGCTCAATTTAGCCTCCAGAAATGATACTGAAAGCCTCTTTTTGTCCCACCCAGGTTTTAGGCTGGAGGGGATGGGTGCGTGGAAGGGGTAGGACACTAGGGGAGGGAGCGTGGTTGGCAGAGAAAGTGGGGTGAGACCCAATTAAACTAAATTCCACCATCCAATGTCCACCTTAAGGAAGTTCCTCTGCTATAAAAATGTTTTCCCATTGAAGGTCAAGGACTCTCATTTTGAAGATGGTATCCATAAGACATAGGCACAGAAGGAGACCATTCAACCCATCGAGTCTGCACTAACTTTTATTGGATTGAGTAACAGAGAAATAATGGTGTCCTGAGAGTGACCAACTCTAAACCATAGATAAAAGGTACTGCAGATGCTGGAGAATCCGAGATAACAAGTTTTCCTGCTCCTATGATGCTGCTTGGCCTGCTGTGTTCATCCAGCCCCACGCCTTGTTATCTCCAACTCTAAACCATGTTTGATAATGGCATCTGCAGATTGGCATTCTTAGAGTCCCTGGAGTAGCAGAGAGATTATGCTCCCATCAAACTGCATATTGTAACATCTGCCCTACAAGATCAGATTCCCATTCCCCTGTTAACCTTCTTCTACCACAGACTGTCAGCAGACCCCATTGTGTATCCAGCAAAGAGAGGTGGCCTCTAGTTGAAAAATCATGCCCAATAAGGATGCAACATTGAGTTTTCACACACCTCCCCACCTCCCCCCTCTCACTTGGAAGGACCAGGCTAGTGAGTGGAAGGAAATATGGGTGACTGATCGCAAAGAATTGAACACTGGAATGTACAGCAATTTTTGTAAGATAATGACCACAAAGTGACAGGAAGTCCTCTTTTGATTTGGGAGATGACAGATCCTGTGTTATTTCTAGGGCAATGCAAAATGACAGCAGTTTTTATTTATTTATAGGGATTTTTTTAAATGAAATCATACTACTTCAGCCAGTTTATGTATTAACAAAAGCCTAAATGCCCACCAAGTGCTGCTGCCTGGTACCATCAGCAATATTAGTGTGGAACAGTTCCCAGTTGGAATAATCACAATCCTCTAAGATAAGGCAGTTCCTGCATTTTTACTGGATGCCAAGTAAACAATTCATTTGCTGTAGAATTCTAAACCCTTCAGATTCCCACAGAAAGAGTTTGTAAAACACTGAGTTTATCCAGATGCTCTGAATCTCAACACACACACACACACACATACACACACACACACACACACACACACACACACACACACACACACACAAAGAAAGACACCCAGAGACACACACACACGCTCACGTGCACAGAAACACACACACACGCACACAGACACACACACGCACACATACACACGTGCGTGCACGCGCGCGCACACACACACAAGAAACACACACACAAAAAAAACACATCCACATACACATGCACAGACACGCACACGTGCACACACGCACAGAAACACACACACGCGCACACAGACACACACACACACACAAACACACGTGCGTGCACGCACACACACACACACACACACACAAAGAAACACACCTACATATGCACAGACATGCACACGTGCACACGCACAGACACACACACATGTGCACATACACACACACACACACATATGCAGGTGCAGTCAAATTTTGGATCTTGGGCTTTTACATAGGAATTTTCTTGTGCAAGGGAGGGAGGTCATTGCTGAGGTTAATAACCCATTAACTTCCTTCAGGTCGCATCCAAAGTACATTTCGATCAGAATATATTTCCTTCTAGACTCCCTCAGCCTCAGAGGAGTCTCTCCCTTACAGCATCTGTGTGAAATTCCCATTTGTGCCTGAAATAGCTCCACAGAAGCCGGTGTCCCGTCACTTTACACATGCGCTGCACATGACACTGGCCCAGCTTTCTCAGAGCCAGCTCTCAGAGTGAACTAACCCCTGACATTCCTGTTATATCTGTCAGCCAGGGCTCCCTGATTGTACCACATTAACAGTGCCAATCAGGGAACTCATATTCTATGAGGTTCACCTGGCTGGCCTCGTTACAAACACTGCAGTGCCACATCTTGGGCCCAGGGCCCGCTCTCAGTCGGACACCATGCTTCATGGATCGTGCTCTGCAATAACTGAGAAACTTTCTAAACTCATCCCATTTCTGCCCCTTGGGTCAATGTGTGTAAAATTGAGCCTAGGACATGTGATCTGGCAGCTCACCCTGCCACCCCTTGACGTTTTCTCTTCAGGCAGTTGCTTCAGACACTTCATTAACCACAACCTTGTTACAATTTTGTTAGGACCAGTAACATCCATTGTGAATAACGTGAAATTTAAAATTCCAGCTATTTGCTAATAGAACAAAGCCACATGATTCCATCCTTTCAAATTATTTCCATCCACACCTCTGCAAAGCATATAATCAATACTATATATCTCATACTTACAATATTCAGAATTAACATGAGGTAAATGTAAATTAGCAAGCCAACAAATTGTATATTAAATGCCACGCACATCTAAGAGAAACCTGAACAGATTTTCTCAACAGCCTACCCAGTCTTCAGTGATCACTGTGAGTTACAAAAAATCTTTAATGCTGTTTTCCTCATTAGGGATTTCACCTCCTCTCCTTCAAGGATCTAACCTCTGATTTGCTTCTACGCCAGCTCCAATTCAGACAGCCTCACTGACTGTTTGTCTCCAAGCAGCTCAATCTCTTCTCCCGAGACTGCACAGCACTGGATTTACAAGGCGAGCATCTACTCACCAACAGGACTCCAGCTCAATCTCGGCCCCGAGCAGAATGCCTATGTTCCTGGGCTTCCCTGGAGGCCCAGCTCTCAACTGCACCAAGCGATCACTGCTCCCGATTTCCCTGCACGTTCAGCCTCCTTAGCAACATTAACGGAAGCGCTTCATGCGGGCCTTCGCCTGGTCATTGTTTTGTGCCACGTCCCCTTGTAGGCATACTGCCCAACCTCTACAAGTATCAATCAAACAACAGGGAGCCATGCCCCTGCCACACTCTGCACTTGTAAAAGAGCACCAGCCCTGCCTGGTGTTACAATCCTTCAAGTAGGACCCAGTTTCCAGTCTGAAAACACACTGAAACAACCTAGGAACATAAATTCCCTCACAACGCCTCTTCCCACATGAGGGATATGAGGTTATATGTCCATGAGTGTATCTCAGTCATGTCTTACAGAATTTTAGCACAGATGCCACCTACTCCAGAGATTCTTAACTATTCAGTGGCTTTGTCAACTTCACTCCAGATCAGCAGTGCCCACACTGAGCTGGGTGGGATAGTGAGGAATGGAGTCAGGGATGCTTAAGTTGAAGACTCAGTCGAATCAACAGAGGAGTTTCTCAGAAGCTCTCTCCCATGAGACTATCTCACCGTCCTTGCAGGGTGACCCCTCAGAGATTGGGCTATAGGTCACCTTAAGGTGAGGAAACCCAGCATGTCATTGGTTTCTGACAGCTGTTGGATCTCCTGCTCTCATTCTACTCAGCACTCATTCTTAATGTGACATATTTTACCACTACCTCCAGATGCCGTGAAGTTCCCAGTTTGTGACAGCTTTGTGTTTACACTTAGGTCTGGTAGCTCACAGTTGTCTTTGTCAAGCCAGTCTTATAGTTGGGCAAAGGATTTCTTCGTGCTTGTTTTGGCAGACTTAGACAGCACCTTCCAAACCCACCTACCATCTATCTTCTCAAGGGGCGACCAGGAACAGACAAAAAGTGCTGGTCCAGCTAGTGTTGCCCAAATCCCATGAAGAAATAAAAAAAGACAAACTCTAGGGTTGATCAGGTACAATGAATGCGCCGTAGTTCTTCGTGACTGGTGGTTGCCAATGAGACGCTGGCTCATCGCAAGCAGTTGTAGCGAAATGTAGTGACTTCTGGGTGATGACATCACATTAAAACCCCACAGCATGATGGGAAACAACCCCAACTCCTGAGGTTCTTGTGCATCACAGGCCGAGCCCACTCCCGGCACGTCAAAAATCATAATCAAGCCAACCTTTATCCCACCACCAGCGGCTTTACCAAGTTAGAAATCGCTTTGACTTTTCAATTTGTATTTCCAGACAATCCAGAGATGTCTGATTGCTGTTAATTGCACATCCAGTCCAATAGCAAATAATTAATTTCAAAGCATCTCACGTGCAGCAAGTTTGAAGTATGAGGAGCGTCTTCTTGGCCCAAGCAGTTATTGGAGCACAGTGATGAGAAAAACCATCTCCTTACTTCAATTCCAGTCTCCCCTAGGGAGCCAGGCACATTTCCCTAACCAACCATATCAGCATTCAGTGCCTTGGCCTCTTGAAGTAGTGAGCTGCGTTCTCCAACTCGGTAAATACAAAGGAAGCTGCCAGATGACAGCAGGAAGGTGAATGAAAGAGTTATCACATCCTACAGACCTGCAGTCCTGATCCCTGACCCACCTGGCTTGGCTCGTTCCAAAACAATATAAATGCACACTACAGGCTCATCCTGGTTGTTGCCATGACCAGGCAATGACCCCTTCCCTCCTTCCCCTGAGATCTGGATGGGGTCACCAACCTCCAGAAATGAACAATAAATCCTCCAGGCGCTGCTCCCGCTCATGCCAGAGAAAGGTTACAGGGAGCATTAACATGGTTCTGAGCACTTTTGTGTTAAAGTGTTAGAGATTGAGGAGGAAGGCCCTTTGTTTGACGGCTAAGAATAAGCCAATCAAGTGCCCCCAGCCCACTCCCATCCCAGCCGAGTGATGCTACTTGTAGATGGCAGCAATGGGCAAACTGATGGTTGGAAGAATAGGAGGTAGGTGGTCATGTGGCGCTATCTCAAGAGACAGATTTAGAGGTGGTAGCCCAAGAGCTGGCTTCTCCTCGCAAGCTGCTGAGCCAACACTACACCAGTTCTGAGGAAGGGTCACCGGACCCGAAACGTTAACCCTGTTTTTACCTTCACAGATGCTGCCAGACCTGTTGAGCTTTTCCAGCAACTTTGTTTTTGCTCCTGATTTACACCAGGCAGGACTGGCGAAAGGTGTCCCTACAGGACTTTCGAGATCTCCATTCAGTTAGGGTACACCAAGCCATGTGTCGTGGCTGACATAGGAATCTGAGCTCGGTTAATGCCTGGAGAAAATGGAAACTAGAGGAAGAGAGAAGCAGATGCATGTTTAGCTGGGCTAATGCAGTGACAGAGCAGTGTAGATCTGAAGGGGATGTACTCTAAGGGAGAACCCTTTCATGGACCATCACGCTATTGTATCATTGAAACTCACCACAGTTGGTTTGGGATCACGAAAGGGAAGGGAAATAAAAATAATTCCTGAACAATAAATGCTGCCACACTAATAAACTGGTGCAAAATGATTGCCCAGATGATGGCAATAAGGTGGGAATATTGACGCTCTTTCAAAACTCAGCAGGAATGAAGGGTTTAGGCCCGAAACGTCAAGTTTTCCTGCTCCTATGATGCTGCTTGACCTGCTGTGTTCATCCAGCCCCATGCTTGTTATCTAGGAATGTGCTACATCTGGATGCTTCATGGATAATGAGGTTTGCATGCTACTTGAGTGGGTTACTCTCATCGGTTTCACCACAAATACATTTCTCGTGCTCTCAGCCTGGTAGAAGTGGCCCAGCTCACGCGCTGTCATGTTTTTCAGCTCTGATTGGCATCACGAATCACCAGTTGATGGGATCTTACGTTCACCATATTGGAGTAGGCAATTCAGCCCATTGAGCTGAACCTGCCAAACAATACGGTCGTGGTTGATCAAACACTACTATGTCTTTTATCCATCCTGCCTCTATAACACCATTGGTAGTCAGAAAGCTATCGACCTCCACCTTAAACATACTAAGCTTCCAACACCCTCTGTGGTAGAGAGTTCCAAAGGTTGATCACCCTCTGAGTGAAAATAATTCCCAAACCTAAGTGGCATCCTCCTTACTTTTTTGTATGGTGCTCCCTAGTTCTAGACTCCTCAACCAGGAGAAACATCTTACCTGCATCTACCCCTTTAAGTATTTTGTAACTTCCAATGAGATCACCTCTCATTCTTCAAAACTCCAGGGGATACAGGCCCAGTTTGTTTTCATAGGACAGTCCCATCATCCCGGTAACAAAGTCTGGTGAATCTTTGTCGTACTCCCCCTATGGCAATAACACCTTTCCTAGATAAGGAGATAAAACTTCATAGAGTCCATCTATGCAAGCTCCTATACAAGTGAAGTATGACTTTGCTCCACAAAAACTTTGGATCTTATTCAAACAGATATGTGGGATTTTATTAACAACTAACTACGTACACTAACGTGACTATGTACATTAACATCTCAGGCCTACATATAGTCTGGGTTCTGTGCTTACATATGTACCCATTACATTAAATACATAGTTGGGTGGCTCACTGATTAACCAACTGATTATACAAAAGGGTAGGTTGAAGGCCTTTTATATTAGAGTGCCACATGTTACAGCACATGAGATCTGTGCAATGATCCAACAAGCTGTGCCCACCATGGAATTGAAACAGCATGGTCATTCCAGTTATGTTTCTTTAAAATCTAATCTCGAGGTGTGAGTACCACTGGCATTATTAACCGTTACTAGTTAGCAAGGGAATACACAGACCCCTCCTAGAACCGCTGTGTGGTGTCCATCTTTTCACAGACGTTAGGCTTTGTAGCAGCTCTGCAGGCACTCTGGGCCACTTGAAAGGGCTGGAGGTATGTGAAGTCCAGCAGCTTTCCTTCCCTAAAGGCCGATTGGGGACCTGCTGGATCCTTGGCTGCTATTGCCCATTTTCAGAACTCTTCCAAATGAAATCCTGAATGAACAGTGTTCGGGTCGACCATCATTCATCATCTCGGTTTCTCAAAGCAGACCTTGGCCGACCTGCATTTGTAATATCATTGATGTGGTGTCAGCAAGGAAAATCACAGATGAGGGGTTGGGCTTGCAGAAGGGGGGAGCTGTAGTTTAAGCAAGGGTTTAGACGCTGGCCGGGGCATGGATCAGCAGACATACAATGTGTGTAATTTGAGGATGAGGGGCTAGTTGACAGTTCCTGATTACAGTGCTGATGGGATCATACAGCACAGAAACAGACCCTGCGGTCCAACTTGTCCTTGCCGACCAGATATCCTAAATTAATCTAGACCCATTTGCCAGCATTTGGCCCATATCCCTCTAAATGCTGCCCATTCAATACCCATCCAGGTGTCTTTAAAATGTTGTAATTGTACCAGCTTCCACCATTTCCTCTGGCAGCTCATTCCATACATGCACCACCCTCTGCGTGAAAATGTTGCCCCTTAGGACCCTTTTAAATCTTTCCCCTCTCACCTCAAACCTATTCCCTCTAGTTTTGGACTCCCCTACCCTGGGGAAAAGACCTTGGCTATTCACCCTATCCATGCCCCTCATGATTTTATAAACCTCTATAAGGTCACCCCTCAGCCTCTGACGCTCCAGGGAAAATAGACCCAGCCTATTCAGCCTCTCCCTATAGCTCAAACCCTCCAACCCTGACAACATCACTGTAAACAAAGTATAATTTTCAAATTATTATTAAAAATTATTACTTCCTTTAAGAAACAATCGGAAAAAGCAATGCTGTTAAAAGTGTCTTTCAATAAAGTCTTATTCCCAGTATATACACAAATGTGCGCATGCATATATAAATACATACAGATATATGTCTGTTAAAAAATAAAGTTGCTCAGGCCAGGTCTCAGTGTGGGATTTGCAGTGCATGTTTCTTGTGGAATGTTTTGGTTCTTAGGAAATGAGTTGCTTACACAGAAATTCCTGTGCTGTTCCTAATCAGCGGCCACAAACATCCTTTCCAAAAACTTCCCAGGGACGCTTGGACACCTAGATTCCTGGCTGCAATTCCCAAAGCTCCCATATTCACGGCTTTTACATTTTCTCTTTCTCAACAGCGTGGTTTTTGTCAGTTGTACAGGGGGTCTGCTTATTCCCCTGGGCTCAGCAACAATCTCCGGCAGCCTGTGAGAACAGAGGTGGAATTGAATGGAGCCCTGGGATGATGAGCATTGGAGGGATGGGGGTGGAGAGAGTTGGGGGAGAGGGCGAGGTGATGGAGAGAGAAAGAGAGTGGGGGAGACTGGAAGAATCATAGAATCCCTAAGGTGAAAAAGCAGGCTGTTTGGCCCGTTGAGTCCACAGCACCCCTCCTAGAGGAACCCCTCACCCCTTACCCTATCCCCATAACCCCACAATTCCCAATGCTAACCCACCTAGCCTGTACATCCCTGGACAATATGGGCAATTTCCCATAGCCAATCCACCCACCTTTGGACTGTGGGAGGAAACCGGAGCACCCAGAGGAAACCCACACAGACACGAGGAGAATGTACAAACTCCACGCAGACAGTCACCCGAAGCTGGGATCAAACCCGGGTCCCTGGCGCTGTGAGGCAGCTGTGCTAACCACTGAGCCACCGTGCCATCCAGGTAGGGGTACACACAGCGCAGTCTTGTGTCAGGGAAGGTTTTCCCAGTTAAGTTGGATTTAACCCCATTGGAATGACAAGCCACACCTCCTGAGTGCCACCCAGCAAGCCCAGTCGGGTTTACCTGGTATCTCCAAAGAGGGTGTCCCTCCCTGCCTGGCACTCAGCGCCTGACTAAGAGATTCCCAGCTTCAAGAAGCTGGAGGACAACTGCTGACAGCCCGCCCTCACCTCTGACCCCCTCCAACAAAGCACGGTCCTGAGGCTGGAAAAAAAAAATTACACGATGGTGCAAACACAGAGGAATATTTTAAGCATCGCTCTGAATGAGGAGAGAAATGGAGAAGTTTCAGGAGGCGATACCAAGGTTTAAGTTTCAACAATTACAACATTTAAAAGACATTTGGACAGATACATGGAGAGGAAAGCGTTAGACGGATATGCCCCTAATTGACTTATGACAGCTGAAGAGGCCACCAATTTACATAAAGAAAATGGAGAATGGTAAAAAACAGCCAAAAAGAGTTAAGATCTCAGAATGAGAGTTGACTCCTCACACAACTTCTGAGGTCAGGTGCTGAGGAGATTGGGGGAGCGAAAAAAACAAAAAGAGGATCATTTTATATCGCAGTAACTGAACACCAACTCTCAATGGAAAGGCCACGGGCTATTGATAAGCAGTGTCCAGGCGAAGACAATTTCTCCAGCAGTATTCCTTTACCAAAGAAAACTAAGGCAAAGAAGCTTAGGGTAACGTAGGAAATAGGAGCAGGAATAGACCATTCGGCCCCTCAAGCCTGCCCCACCATTCTATAAGATCATGGCTGATCTGTGCCAGGCCTCAACTCCTCTCTCCTGCCTGCTCCTTATAACCATCAACTCCTTGATATTTCAATAATCTTATCTACTTTTTAAATTCTTTCAATGATCTAGCTACCACAGTTCTCTGGGATACAGGGTTACAGCCGCGCACTTCTTTCTGAGGGGAGGAGCTCCTCTGCCTCTCAGTTTGATTCTGTAACTACGTTCCCTAGTTTGGGAATCATTCCAATTGTGGAAACATCCTATCAATATCTACCCTATCAAATGCCTTCAGAAACTTATTTGTTTCAATATGATCACTCCTCATTCTTCTAAACTCTACTGTATAAATGCCAAACCTGTTCCGTTGTTCCTCACAAGTCAACCCTTTCATCCCAGGAATTTGGATACTGAATCTTTTATGAACTACCTCTAATACCAACACATCCTTTCCTAAATCAAAGACTAAAACTGTACACAGTACTCCAGGTATGGTCTCACGAAAACCCTGTACAGTTGTGACAAGGCTTCCTTATTTTTAAACTCCAATCTTTAGCGGTAAAGGCCAACATTCCATTTGCCTGGAAGAACTGGATTTTAAAGTAGAATCAATGGTTGTCTCATTTTTCAGATTTCTTGCCCTAGACAACAGAATTAGATAAAAACAACAGTAATGGGGCCTTGGGTAAAATGTATCGGGTGAAAGCAGAGCAGGGAAAGGCACCCTGTTGTAAGACTGGAGTTGCTGAGTTTCAGGAGTGAGATATGAAGAGTGTGAAGAGGAAGATATCACCACCAGCCAGATCAGCCATCTCAACCCCAAGTCAGCCCAGGATCAGGGGCAGAATTCTCAGAGTTCAAATCTTAGGGGCTCAAGTCCAACTCAAGGAACAAGTTGCACTATCTGGGCCAACACTCCAGGGTGGTACAAAGCGGGTGGTGCAGAATCAGGATGCCGTCTTTTCAGATGACAAGTCAAACCAAAGGCCAGTCTGCTCCCTCGGCTGGTATCCATTGTAGTAATTTAAAACAAAAGCAGACAGTTAGCCCCCGTCCCATCTCCACAGTCAGTAAAACGTATGACTGAGTCACCACCGAGAGAGGTGACAGTCTAGTGCCATTACCACTGGACTGTTAATCCAGAGACTCAGGTCATGTCCTGGATGCACAGGTTCAATTCTCACCAAGGCAGATGGTGGAATCTGAATTCAATAAAAATCTGGAATCAAGACTTTAATGACACCCATTGTCAATTGTCAGAAAACCCATCTGGTTCACCGATGTTCACTGAAACTGCAGTCCTTACCTGGTCTGACCCACATGTGACTCCAAACCCACACTGATGTGGTTTGACTCTTAACTGCCCCTGGGCAATAAATGCAGCCTAGCCAGTGACACCTGTATCCCATGAATGAATGAAAAAATCCATTGCTGTTAGTGACATCCTGCGGGATGTCACTTTTGCCCATACAGCAGCAGTATCTACACTTTAAAATAGACAGTGTAGCACTTTGGAAGGTGAAACGTTCTGTACAAATGCAGGTCCTCTCTTCAAATGGAGAGAGGAGAGATTTGGCAAGTGGTGAGTTAAAAAGCAAGCAAAATACAGCAAAGTTCCTTTATCAGGGACTGAATGTAATTATCTGCAGTGTAGGGATAAGGTTGGGTCAAATTGCCAAAAGTGAAATTGACAGCTGAATGGCCGGTAATAAAAGCTGTCAGCCCTGGTTGCTATGAGGACAAGAGATGACAGGTCATTTTAAATGAACTGATTAGTTCTTGACAGACGCTGCATTCCTTAGGCTGACAGAAACGAGACATCATTTCATCATCTGTCACCTTTCACAGCAGAACAGAACCCTGCAGAAACCTGACTGACAACATGGTGTAACAGGCAAATGCACTTATTTCAGTGAAAAACATGCATTCTCTCCTCCTCCAGAATGGGGAATCTCTCCTCAAACTGTCACAGCTCTCACATGGATTAACTTTCCCTGGCAGTCGATGAGACATACTGAATTTTAACTCTATCCTGCTTTGAAAGAAAGACAGGAGTGGTTGGGCAGGGAGCGCTACACTGTCATAGGTACAATCCTTCAGCTGAGGCAGAAGACCAAAACTCTACCTGCCCTTTAGGATAGGCAGTAAAGATCACATGGCACTTCTTCAAGAATACTCCTTGGTCTCCTAGTCAATATTTATCCCTCGATTAACAACACATTACTCAGTCAATTATCAGAAGTACCAAACACATGAGCTTGCTGTGCATGAATTGGTTGCCATGCTTCCTCCTTTACTACAATGATACTTCTTAAAATATGTAACCAATGGAGTAAAATGCTTTGGGACCTCCTTAGTTTCTGAAAGGCACTAAGCGCAAGAACTGTGCTCCACATCACATCAGCCAACACACCAATCCATTTCTATTAGTCTCCTGCTCATCACCCAGATGAAACAATCTCAGGGCATCCCCAAACAAAGGAGTTGTGTGAAGAAGTGTCGTCATTTTTCTTCAATTCGTTGACGGCACGTGGCAAAGCCAGCATTTGTTGCCCATCCCTAATTGCCCCTGAACCTGCTAGGCCATTGCATTGGGCAGTTAAGGACCGACCACCCTTACTGTGTTAGTCTGGAGTCACATGTAGACCAGACCAGGTACAGACAGCAAATTGCCTTCCATAAAGGGCATTAGTAAAACAGGTTGGTCTTTAACAGCGGTTTCATGATCCCCATTTCAGAGACTAGATTTCAGTCCCAGATTTATTCATCAAATCTCAATCCTACCAATTGCTGTGATGGGGTTTGAACCCATGTCACAAGAGTGTTGAGTCTCTAAATTGTTAGTTCAGCGACTACTTTACTGTGACACCATTTCCCCATTATCAGGAAGGCAGTTATGTGGACAATATGAGATAAAAGGTACTGCAGATGCTGGAGAATCCGAGATAACAAGCATGGGGCTGGATGAACACAGCAGGTCAAGCAGCATCATAGGAGCAGGAAAACTTGATGTTTCGGGCCTAAACCCTTCATCAGAAAATGCGCAGGCACCTCCAGGCACTCCAGTCAAGACTCCCCCAGCTCAGAGCCTCCCTCTCCCAGACCTGCAAAGGACCTCTTCTGTTTTTTATTCTCCGTAGGATCCACAGCCTGAATTCACAATTCTACTCAGCTTTATTGGACACCATTTTCTGATGAAGGGTTTAGGCCCGAAACGTCAAGTTTTCCTGCTCCTATGATGCTGCTTGACCTGCTGTGTTCATCCAGCCCCACGCTTGTTATCTATGTGGACAATATGGTTGGAGTAATATCTATAACCATGAAAGATTAATGAGTCTGTTTGTGGTGTTGGTTGGAAGAGGAATGTTGACCAAGATACCACCAAAGAACTTCTTTCAATGATGCTGAGAGAACGTTTACATCCACTTTGGAAGGCAGATGGTTCAATTTCTGATTGAAAAGATTACAACGGCAGTGACTCAGCAATCTCTCCGACACTGCAGTGACGTGTCTGTGAAATGTCAGAAACTCCAAAGGCCAGAGAGTCATTGTAGCAGAGTGGATTGGAGATGCGTATGGAAAGCCCAATGCAGTTTATTCCAGGAAACTAAAAATTCTAGTTGACAGTTCCCTTAAAGTAGGAGATTTTGGAGGGTTCCAACTCACTTAAGTTTAATGCTTATCCAGAATAAATTACAAGATTAATAAGGTTCTCTAACTCCTGGATAACTATTAAACTGAATTTACCATTGGCCTCTTCAAGTACACCCCCCTGACCAGACCTCTCATCAATCCCTGACCCAATATTTACTCTCCTGCACCAACCCAAAGACCATCCAGCCTCTAAGCCACCCTTCTGAATCTGACACCACTCCCATCCCAACACCACACTCCATCCAATCTCTCAACCTTCCTGATTCACTCACCAATTATCTGGCATCCTATACCCTCACCCACCTGGCACCTTTTCGTTTACTTCTTTCACCCACCTTGCACCCTGACACCACAATCACCGTCACCTTGTCCACATTTTTTTTAATAATTCGTGCAACTTTGGCATCTCTGGCTGGCCAACATTTCTTGCCCATCCCTAGTTGCCCTTGAGAAGGTGGGGGTGAGCTGCCTTCTTGAACCACTGCAGTCCTCCTGCAGGAGGTTGACCCACAATGCCCTTAGGGAGGGAATTCCAGGATTTTGATCCAGTGACAGTGAAGGAACGGCGACATATTTCCAAGTCAGGATGGTGAGTGGCTTGGAGGGGAACTTGAAGGAGGTGGTGTTCCCATATATCTGCTGTCTCTGTCCTTCTATTAGTCCTGGGTTTGGAAGGTGCTGTCTAAGGATCTTTGGTGAATTTCTGGAGTACATCTTGCAGATAGTACACACTGCTGCTACTGAGCGTCGGTGGTGGAGGGAATGGATGCTTGTGAACCCTTAGGTCTGCCCACCTCTGGAGGGCATTGGTTTAAGGTGAGAGGGGAAAGATTTAAAAGGGACCTAAGGGACAACCTTTTCGTGCGGTGGGTAGTGCGCGTGTGGAACAAGCTTCCAGAGAAAGTGGTAGCACTTTCTCAGAGAAAGTGGAAACAATTGCAACATTTGAAAGACATTTGGACAGGTGCATGAATAGGAAACATTTCGAGGGAAATGGGGCCAAATGGGACTGGTTCAGTTTCGGAAACCTGGTCGACATTGAGGAGTTGGGCTGAGGGGTCTGTTTCCTTGCTGTATGACTCTAAAACACACTAACTGCTGTAAAATGGGATGGGTTTCAACAATAGTCTTTTCAGCTGCTAGAATTCCTATTTCACAAAGAAAACTGCAGCCCAGGAACTTCCAGAGTTAGAGTCTTCAAAGTGTCAATAGGTTTTTTTTTTATTGTCTGACCCCAGGTCAGAAATAGAGTTTCTGAGCCCGATCAGAATTTCTTGGCGATTATTAACTTCAGTCCCAGAGTAAGGTTTGAACATCCAACTTCATTGCTACCAACTAAGCAAAGATATAAATAGAAAGGATGAGCCGGGGGGCTGTTTGTATAACACAGGAATCATAGACCGAACAGGGACCAGATTTTCAATTGCAGATGAGATCAGGACCTGGTACAATGAAGATTGAAAAAATGCTCCCGGAGGTCTTATGGGAATCTTAGCATCTCCGGGACTGTTTCAGATTTCCAAAGAGGTGTCGGGGGGGAGGCATTGGTGTCAGGGAAGGTGCCTGACACCAATTAATGGGTCCTTGAGTTTCTCAGGAAGCTTGCTGACATGAAACAGCATAGAATTTTGCAAGAGACAGTAAGAACTGCAGATGCTGGAGGCAGAGACAACACAGTGTGGAGCTGGATGAACACAGCAGGCCAGGAAGCATCAGAGGAGCAGGAAAGCTGATGTTTCGGGTCAGGACCCTTCTTCAGAAATGGGGCATCCCTACAAGAGGCTTCGCATGGGGTTATAACTCACTCAGAGATAGTAAGAGCTGCAGATGCTGGAGTCAGAGACAACACAGTGTGGAGCTGCAGGAACACAGCAGGCCAGGTAGTTTTTCAGGTGGGGTGGGCCAGGCTTGCACACATCAGGGCTCAGCTGCTGGTTTGGACATGGGGGGCCTGATAAACCTGCATCGCATTAGGCTTTTCAAGAAATCTGTGGTTTCCAACTCGTTCCAATGGTAATTCTACCTGGTCATATAGACCCATCTCCTTCCACTTCCCAAGGACCGGCCACTCAAATTGGGAAGTTAACAGCAGCCCCCAAAATGGTTGACACCTGCCTTCGCAGCTGGTTCCAGGCAGGTGACCCCCAGCTCCTGCCCAGTGGTTGGTACCTCTAATCGGCTGCTGAACATCCCTCCCACTCAAGCAGACCATTTAGATTTTTTTTTAAAATCGCATTCCAAAGTGACCTCAGTATTCCTCTGGGTGCTGGCGCCCAGACCCTGCAAGGAAAGTCCAGCCCTGTGGAATGGAAAAAAATCTGGGAACGATACTGAAATGTAGGAATCATACAGCAAACTCAACTCTAGCGAAGGAGTGGGAATGACAAAGTCAGAGGCAGAGTTGAACTGCGTGCCTGACACTGAGATCTGTGTACTCTCTACTGTCCTCGGGCTAAAGCTGAACATTTTTTGCTGTTCAATGAATTCGGTTCAGGTGAGAAGGTGAAGAATGCAAACATGCCTGCAGGACAGTATCTCGATATCCTGACAATCCCAGTCTAAATTAGCTTGATCCGTGAGAAGAGACGCTTTGGGGATGTACAGGCTGTAGTAGGTCTCTAGGACATGCTGTGGCAGTAGATGGAATCCACACCAGCTGAAGATAGGGCTGGGCCATTCCTTCTTCCACCAGATGTTGAAATGTTGATGTGAACCCGTCACATCCGGAGAATTGCTCTCTGATGTAGACACTCAAGCAGAACTGAGATCCATTTAGAAGATCACAGCTCCATCTGCAAATCCTAGGACTATAAATGGTCCTGTAATCTATGAGCCGGAGTCATTCCAACAACATACAACGAGGCTGTGCCATGCTTTCTGGGGTCCGGGGGGACCATTTTTGGCATGGAATGGACATTAGTCTGGGTCACGTCCAGAACCACCGATGTCAGGTCCAGTATATTTTCAGGTTATTTTATTGAACAGAGAATCAAACTGGAGTGAAGTGGTTGCATTTCTAAACTAACAGCCCAGAGGCCTTAATTAAGAATCCAAGAAGTTTAAAATCCCACCCGCATTGTTTCATTAGTTACGCTCGGTTAAAAAAAAAAATGACTAGGCAGAAGGAGACCAGGCATCATTGCCTGGTTGGAGGATACAGAGGACTCCAGGCCAGCTTCAATGTAGCATCAAGTCGCAGTCACATGTCACTGCACCACTCTCAGAATAACAAAGAACATTGACCAGAAACTCAACTGAATTTGCCATTTATATACGCTGCCTACAAGAGCAGATCAAGGCAAAGAATTCTGCGGCGAGTAACTCACCTCCTGGTTCCCCTAAGCCTGCCCACCATCTACAAGGCACAAGTCAGGCGTGTGATGGAATACTCCCCACTCGCCTGAAGGAGTGCAGCCCCAACAACACTCAAGAAGCTTGACACCATCCAGGACAAAGCAGCCCGCTTGACTAGCACAACATCTGCAAGCATCCACTCCCTCTACTGCTGACGCTTCAGTAGCAGCAGTGTGTACCATCTACAAGATGCACTGTGGAAATTCACCAGTGATCCTCAGATGGCACCTTCCAAACCCACGACCACTTCCAACTAGAAGGATAAGGGCAGCAGATGTGTGGGAACACCACTACCATCTGCAACATTCCACTCAAGCCACTCGCCATCCTGACTTGTAAATATAGTGCTTTTCCTTCACTGTCACTGGATCAAAATCCTGGAATTCCCTCCCTAAGGGCATTGTGGGTCAACCCACAGCATGTGAATTGCAGCAGTTCAGGAAGGCAGCTCACCCCCACCTTCTCAAGGGCAACTAGGAATACATCCTGCCAGTGAAACCAATTTCCCATGAATGCATTTTTAAAAAAATGTCAGTGAAGATAGGTAATTGTACCTCTTCCATGATAACCCTCAACACTAGAGCCTCTCAAGGATGCATTCTCAGCCCCCTACTGCACTCCCTGCACACCCACGTCTGTGCTGCCAAATTCCAAATGAATGCCATCTGCAAGTTTGCTGATGACACCACCGTAGTGAGACAGATATCAAACAATGATGAGTCGGAATACAGAAAGGAGATAGAAGGCTTGGTGCCGTGGTGCATTGATTAAAACCTCTTTCTCAATGTCAGCAATACTAAAGAAACTGATCACTGACTTCAGAAAGAAAGGACAAGAATATACCCCCATCCACATCAAAGGAGTGAAGGTTGAGACGGTTGAGAGTGTCAAGTTATTCGGAGTGACTATAACCCACAACCTGTCCTGGACTTCCCATGTAGATGTGACAGTCAAGAAGTCATAACAACACCCCTTCTTCCTCAGGCGGCTCAGGGCATCTGGCTTGTCCACAAGGTCCCTCAGCAACTTCTACAGATGCACCATTGAAAGCATACTATCCGGGTGCATAATGGCCTGGTATGGAAACTGCTCTGCTCAGGACCGTAAGAAACTACAGAAGGTTGCGAACACAGCCCAGACCATCACAGAAGCCAACCTTCCATCCATGGACTCCATTTAGACTGATGTAGAGGTGCCAGTGTTGGACTGGAGTGAACAAGGTCAGAAGTCACATGACACCAGGTTATAGTCCAACAGGATTACTTGAAATCACAAGCTTTCGGAGCGCTGCTTCGTTGTCGGGTGAAATGATTAGAATGATGCTATTACAGTTATGAATGGACTCTCTAACTTCAAATAATGTTGCTCTTGTTAATGTTGATCTTGCTTCACGTACCTCCTGTGCAGTGTAACCTGTACGCCTCACTCTCTCTTAGCACCCTACCATCTGTATGGCCTTGCTTACTATGATCTGCCAGTGCTGCTCACACACAAAGCTTTTCACCGTACTGAGGCACAGATGACGACAGATAAATCAAATCAAATCAGACAATAAATCAAATCAAAAGAATGACAATATTCCCAGCGAGGCCCACGCTCTCATCGTGTACCAAATATCACTGGCCAAGGAACATAGCCAAGCTAAAAGCACAAGGATGGGGTTTGACTTAACTAGAATGGGATAAGGTTATATTTAAAAACCAGCCCAAATTCCTCCTTGGCAGCTGGTCTCACGATTACAGTCCAATTGTTGCTGTGATTGAGATCAACCAACTCATCACACTCCCAAGACTAGCACCGTCCTGACACACATAGGGTTCAGCACAATCACAGGCAGCAAATGTAACCAAAATGGTCTTTTCCCAATCTAGATTGACTGGTCAAAATGGAAACTATAAGAAGTGGGAGCAGAAGAGGCCAGTTCCTTGAGCCTGTTCCACTATTCAATACATCTGTAGCTAATCCAATTTGACTTCATCCCGGCTAACCTCCCATACGTCTCCAGTTCCTTTCTGTCAAAATGTGTCTAACTCAGCCTTGAACAGATTCATTGACCGGGCCCCACTGTTCCCTGTGGAGGGCAATTTCAAAGATGATGACCCTGAGAGAGATCAAAATTCCTCCTCCTCTCCAACTTAACCTCTCATTTTGAAACTATACCTTTTCTTCCAGATTTTTCTGAGAGGGGAAACATCTTCTCAGCATCAACGATAGCAGGAACTGCCAATGCTGAGTCTGAGATAACAAGGTGTAGAGCTGGATGAACACAGCAGGCCAGGCAGCATCAGAGGAGCAGGAAGGCTGACGTTTTGGGTCGGGACCCTTCTCAGCCTCAACCTTCTCTTATACAAGCTTATGTGTTTCTATAAGATCACTTCTCATTTTGTAAACTCTAAGGGAGGGAGGCAATGGTCTACTGGCATTATTGCTGGACTGTTAATCCAGAGACCCAGCTAATGTTCTGGGACCTGGGTTCAAATCCTTTCACAGCAGATGGTGGAATTTGAACTTAAAATATTTTTTAAAAATCTGGAATTAAGACTCTAGTGATGACCATGAATCCATTGTCAATTGCCAGGAACAACCCATCTGGTTCACCAATGCCCTTTAGGGAAGGAAACTACTATCCTTACCTGGTCTGGCCCACATGTGACTCCAGACCCGCAGCAATGTGGTTGACTCTTAACTGCCCTCTGGGCAATTAGAGATGGGCAATAAATGCTGCCTGGCCAGCGATGCCCTCATCCCATTAATGCATTAAAAAAAGATACCGAGTATGGCCACAGCCTGCCCAACATTTCCTCATAAAATACTAAATGCATCCCAGGAATCAACTTAGGAGATGGTAGCAGTTTTAATATCTTTAATACTTAATTCAAACAGGAGGCAATTGCCAAATATATTCCAATCACTGAGTTAAGATTTCACTTCAAATTCACATTTGCCAAGCCAGATTTCCTCCTTACGGCCCGAGCCCTCCCTTCATATTATTACTCAGTACGGTGACAATTGGGTCATGTGTAAATGTGGCGCATGTCACAAAGGTTTCGGACTGTTGACAACAAGTTGGTACAGAGATACTTGAATCTCCTCAGCAAGTTCACATGGAGAGACAAGAACCAGCAAGAAAACAATTCAGAAAAGTATTTCTTAAAATAACAGTTCATTGTAACAGCATTGAAACTAACTCTCCTTCCAACACTTGGATACTCAGTGACGGTAGTGATGATATGCGCACCGCAGTTGCATTTATTTAAACTGTCAAGTCAGTGGCTATGTTCTGAGCTCGTTTATTCATTCACGGGATGAGGGCCATCGCTGGCCAGGCAGCATTTATTGCCCATCCCTAATTACCCAGAAGGCAGTTTAGAGTCAACTACATTGCTGTGGGTCTGGAGTCATATGTAGGCCAGACCAGGTAAGGATGGCAGTTTCCTTCCCTAACGGGCATTAATGAACCAGATGGGTTTTATGCCAAGAATCGGTCGGTAGAGCATGGGACTCTTAATCCCAGGGTCGTGGGTTCAAGCCCCATGTTGGGCATCAGTTCATTTGTGCTGCTTGCCTTGGTGGTTCAGTGGTAGAATTCTCACCTGCCACTCAGGAGGACCTGGTTCGATTCCCGGCCAATGCATATTGTTCCTTTCTGGGCGGCAGTGGTTAGCACTGCTGCCTCACAGCGCCAGGAATCTGAGTTCAATTCCACCCTCGGATGACTGTCTGCGTGGAGTTTGCATGTTCTCCCTCCTGTTCTGGTTCCCTCCCGCAATCCAAAGCTGTGCAGGTTAGGCCATGCTAAATTGCCCATAGTGTTCAGGGATATGTAGATTAGGTGGGTTATAGGAGATGCTCTGAGAGTCAGTGCGGACTTGTTGGGCCGAAGGGCCTGTTTCCACGTCATAGGGATTCTGTGAATCGACAATGAATTCGCGGTCATTATTAGACTCTTAACTCCGGACTTTGCAAGTGCCGCAGCAGGATGCGAATCCAGGTCCCCAGAATGTTAGATAAAACGTTGTGGAGCTGGATGAACACAGCAGGCCAAGCAGCATCAGAGGAGCAGGAAAGTTGACGTTTCGGGTCGAGACCCTTCTTCAGAAAAAGGGTCTGAAGAAG
>JAHRHZ010000095.1:7716453-7727392 GCA_024137785.1 Ginglymostoma cirratum | reverse complement strand
AAGGGTCTCGACCCGAAACGTCAACTTTCCTGCTCCTCTGATGCTGCTTGGCCTGCTGTGTTCATCCAGCTCCACAACGTTTTATCTCAGATTCTCCAGCATCAGCAGTTCCTACTATCTCTCCCCAGAATGTTGTTTGGGTCTCTGGATTAACAGTCCAGCGATAGTACCGCTAGGCCATCGCCTCCCCGCTGTTCTGCCTTCAGTGACACTGAGAAAGTATGTGGGATTGATGACAACTATCAGCCATAGAGCTGAGCAGTCAGAGAGTTTGTTACCTGCATCCAGCTACTCCACAAGGAACTGATTCCTCTCTATGGATTGTGATATTTCACTGCAACTGTCCCTAAGCCACAAGGATTGCAGTGGTTCGGGAACAGAGTTCACCAGCAACACCAAGCATAGTGAGAGATGGGCAATAGATTACACACACATGCCATGAACAAAAACAAATATCATTCACATGGCCTCACTTGAAATTCAGGAAGGATTTCAGAAATAGGATTTGCTCCAGCTGAACAAATCAAACTTAAAAGCATTGCAATTTTGTCTTTTTTTCCCTCTCATTTTAAGCATCTGTTTGTTTGTAGAGCCATATCTAGTGTTTCCAATACCTGGTCAATTACATTAATCATGCACGTTCTTCATTCCTCCCTCTTCCCCTGCATCTTTCTCACACTCCTCTCTCTCTGTTCTTCCCTCTCCCTCACATTTCCCTTCTTCAGCCCTTCAAAACTCCCTCTTACTTCCAATCTTCTCCCAACCACTGTGTTCACTTTTCCACCTCAGAGCAAGCAGAGGTGACACTGTTTTCAATGATTTATTCGCAGAGCTTGAAATTGTCTGCTCCACGCTGAAGCTCCGGTTTCAGCTCTTTCTAACTCAAATTCACTCTGAATCCACAATCACGCTTAACCAACCAGCACAGCGATCAATAGTAAACAAGCTGACAAATGAAACAAGTTGAATATCACACTTTCCCCTTTCCCCCATCAATTATCCCATCACGTTGTCAGAGAGTTGTTTAAATGCAGCAATCATAAAGACACAGGGGATTATACCTACAGCAGTATAACTGCGTATTAATGCTACAAAGCTAAGGGACTAGCATTCAAACTCATTGTAACATACAGTCACACAGCACAGAAACGGACCCCTCAGTCCAACTGGTCCATGTCAACCAAGTTTCCCAACTAAAGTAATCCCACCTGCCCTTATTTGGCCTGTATCCCACCAAACCTTTCCTATTCATCTACTTATTTAAATGTCTTTTAAATATTGTAACTGTACCCGCATCCACCACTTCCTCTGGAAGTTCATTCCACACCTGAACCCATTCTCTGTGTAAAAAAAAATTGCCTCTCATATCTTTTTAAAACCTTTGTCCTCTCACCTTAAAAATACGCTCCCTAATCTTGAAATCCCCCACCTTAGGGAAAAGATATCTGCCATGCACCTTATCTATGTCCCTCATGATTTTATAAACTTCTATAAGGTCACCCTTCAACCTTTTACGCTCCGGTGAAAGAAATTCAGCTTCTCTTAATAACTCAAACTCTCCATTCCCATCAACGTCCTGGTAAATTTCTTCTGAACCCTCTCCAGCTTAAAAATATCCTTCCTATAACTGGACGACCGGAACTGGACACAATATTCCAGAAGAGGCATATACCTGTGTGGGAGAAAATTCATGAAACAATTTTCTATTAATTACAGCTAAAAATCACAACCATATACAACTTGAAGGGCTTTACATCTGTTTTATGTCACAGGATGTGGGCATCGCTGGCTAGGCCAACATTTAGTGCCCATTCCTAATTACCCAGAGGGACTGGCAATGGTTTCATGCTCATTGTTAGATTAAAATCTAAATTCCCTATTGAATTCAAAAGCCACCATCTGCCATGGCGGAATTTGAATCCAGATTTCCAGGACATTACCTGAATTTCTGGATGAATAGTCTAGCAATAATGTCACTAGGCCATTGCCTCCCTGTACAAGAACTCGCTTCCCTTTCTGGTAGCAGAGAGTGGCCTGAAGGGAGGAAGCACAGCCTTAGCATGTACCAAAGAGCTTCAGAGCCAAGAAAGTACATTTCATGTGTAATCTATGGTGCATCGTAGGAAATGTAACAGTCAGCTTGTGAACGCTCACACATAACCTGCGGCTGTACTAGTCTGAAACTGTCTGATCGGAGAAGCTAAACAGACTCAGGCCTGGTTAGTACTTGGATGGGAGACTACCTGGTGCAGTAGGCTTTCACAAAAAAAAAAGGGGGGTGGCACAGTGGTTAGCACTGCTGCCTCACAGCACCAGGGACCAAGGTTCAATTCCACCCTCATGTGACTGTCTGTGTGGAGTTTGCACATTCTGCCTGGGTTTCCTCCTCACAGTCCAAAGAGGCGTAGGCTAGGTGGATTGGCCATGCTAAATTGCCCATAGCGTTCAGGGATGTGTAGATTAGGTGGGTTATAGGGGGATGGGTTTGGGTAGGTGCTGTGAGAGTCAGTGCAGACTTGTGGGCTGAAGGGCCTGCTTCCACACTGTAGGGATTCTATTCTAGCAATGAGACAAATGAACACATACAGAGTTTCCCACAATGTTGGTCAAGGGAGTGACATTGTGAAGAACTCTGCTGCTGTTCTAGTATCATGAGATTTTTAATGTTCACCAGAGAGACACAGTCTCAGTCAAATGTCATACCAGCAAGAGGGCACCGCTGACAGTGTGGCACACGGTCAGCACTGGACAAAGTGTAGCAACCCCTCAGTCCCAAACTGAATGTCAGCACAGAGTCAGTGTTCATGATTCTGATGTGGGACCCCACAGGCTTTGGCAGGGAGAGCCGCTGGGGAAGGGCTGAAAGAGGAGAAAGCATGTGCTAACAACGGACGAACATTGCACTGTGCCTATTGACTTCTGAAAGCATACTGTGCACGTGACCAAAAGTAACTTTATAACAGAAAAGAACAGAGCGCCTGTGGAAGTTATTTACCTTGTTGTAAGTAACGTTTGGTTCGGCTTTGCCTGGTGGTTCGACCCAGGAAGAGGTTTTCCACATGTTCTTGCCAGGCCCGTTGGCTTCCAATGTCCTTGACCCCGCAGCGTGGCTCCATCATCTGCTGCACTGTGGGTTCATCCAGGGCACCGCTGACAGGGAGGTGAGAAATCCATTGGAACTTCCTGCAACACACCACCGCAGACAGAAGGCAATGAACACAGAGAAACACAGGCTGGTGGCAGCAGCTTCAGGGGGACTGTAAAGCAATTGGCATGGAATAGGAAGGACCACACACAACAAAGTACCTACCAAACCTTCAAATCGCACCGATTGGTTTGGGCAGCTGGGGCAACCCAAGAGGCACAATAGGAGTGGAGGGTGATGGGGTGAGTGGGGTAATATCTGGCATGTTGTTGAAGGGCGACATGCCAGTCACTTTGCTGCCATCCTTTGGCATTTTACTTCCCCCGTGGAAAACAGCAGATGCCCCATAAGACCATAAGATATAGGATCATAATTAGGCCATTTGGCCCATCAAGTCTGCTTCACCATTTGATCATGGCTGATGTGTTTCTCAACCCCATTCTCCCACCTTCTCCCCATAACCTTTGATCCATTTACTTATCAAGAACTTACCTATCTCGGTCTTAAAGACACTCAATGACTTGGCCTCCACAGCACTCTGTGGCAATGAGTTCCACAGATTCACCACCCTCTGGCTGAAGAAATTCCTCCTCGTCTCAGGTCTAAAAGATCATCACTTCACTCTGAGGCTATGGCTTTGGGTCCTAGTCTCTCCCACTATCTTCTCCATATCCCCTCCATACAGGCTGCTCAGTATTCTGTAAGTTTCAATGAGATCCGCCCTCATTCATCTAAACTCCATCAAGTAAAGAGCCAGAATACTCAAATGCTCCTCATACGACAAGCAATTCAGCTTCGGGATTATTCTTGTAAATCTCCCTTCCAAGGCCAACACTTCTTCCCTTAGATACAGGGCCCAAAACTGCCCACAATTTTCCAAATTCAGTCTGACCAAAGCCTTATACAGCCTCAGGAATACATCCCTGCTCTTGTATTCTAACCCTCTCAAAATGACTGCTAACATTGCATTTGCCTTCCTATCTGCTAACTGGATATGCTTGTTAACCTAAAGAGAATCCTGAACTAGGCCTCCTAAGTCCCTTTGCGCTTCAGATTTCTGAAGCCTTTTCCCATTTCGAAGATAGTCTCCTCCTCTATTCGTCTTACCAAAGTGCACGACCTCACACTTTCCCACATTATACTCCACCTGCCACTTCATTGCCCACTCTCCTAACCTGTCCAAATCCTTCTGCATCCTACCCGCCTCCTCAACACTACCTGTCCCTTCACATAACTTTGTGTCAACTGCAATGCCATGAGTTTCTTTGTCCAGATTGTTAATGCATAACGTGAATTGTTGTGGTCCCAACACTGACCCCTGCAGAAATTCACTAGTTACTGGCTGCCATCATCTAAGAGACTCCTCTGTCCCTACTTTCTGCCTTCTGTCAGTCAGCCAATCCTCTATCCATGCCAGAACCTTGCCCCAACACCATGGGCTCTTGCCTTATTTAACACCCTCCTGTTGGCACCTTGTCTAAGCCCTTCTGGAAATGCAAATAGATCATGTCCACTGACTCTCCTTTGTCTAACTTGCTCATTACCTCCTCAAAGCATTTTAACAGATTTACAAGGCATGATCTCCCCTTGATGAAGCCATACAGTCTCACTGCCCTATTTTACAATGTACTTCCAAATTCTTTGCAATCTTATCATTAATAATTGACTCTAAACTTTTACCAATGACTGAGGTCACGCTAACTCGCTTATAGTTTCCTGCCTCTGTCTCCCTTTCTTAAATGGGGTGTTACATAAGCCATTTTCCAGGCCTCTGGGACCTATTTCTTTGTTCCCCATTACTATTTCTCCGGCCTCATTTTTCAGTGGTCAATGTCCATTCTTGCCTCTTATAAAGCTCTTACAATCTTCTTGTATATTATTTGCTAGCTTACTCTCACACTTCATCTTCTCCCAACTTATTCCTCATTTAATTGTTCCCTGCTAGTTATTAAAGGTTTCCTGATCCTCTGGCTTCCCATTAATTCTCACCATATTACATGCTTTTTCTTTTTCTTTTATGCTGTCCTGGACTTCCTGTGTCAGCCATGGTTGCCTCATCCTCCCTTTAGCACATCTCTTCTTCCTTGGGTGAATTTCTGCTGTGCATCCAGAATTACCCCCAGAAACGTCTGCTATAGCTGCTGCACATTTCCCTGTTAGGGCCTTCTTCCAATCAACTCTAGCCAGTTCCTCCCTCAGGTCTTTGTAGTTACTTTTACTCAATTGTAATACTGTTACATCTGATTCCAGTTTCTCCCTCTCAAACTGCAGGGTGCATCCTATCATAATTGTGGCCACTGCCCCTTGGGGTTCTTTCACCTTATCTTAAGCCCCCTAATCAAGCCTACCTCTTTACACATCATCAAATCCAGAATTTCCTGTTCCCTAATGGGCTCTACCACAAGCTGCTCGAAAAATAATCACTTCGTAGCCATTACACAAATTTCTTGAGATCTGTCACCAGCCTAATTTTCCCAGTCCATCTACATATTGAAGTCCCCCATGATAATTGTAATAGTGCCTTCTTTACATGCCTTTTCTATCTCCTGATTTATTTCCTTCCCCACATCCTAACTATTGCTCAGAGTACAACAGCTCCCATGAGACCCTTAATCCCTTTGCAGTTCCTCAACTCTACCCCCGCAGATTCTACATTATCCAATCCTATATCACTTGTTGCTATCGATTTAATTTCATTTCTTACTTACAAGGCAATACCACTCTCTCTGCCCATCTGCCTGTCCTTTCGATAGGTTGTGTATCCTTGGATATTTATTTCACAGCCCTGATTCCCTCCCAGCCTTGTCTCTGTGATACCCACAACATCGTACCTGCCAATTTCAATCTGTGCCACAAGCTCATTTACCTTCTTTTGAATACTGTGCGTATTTAATTACCAACCCTTAGTACTGAGTCAACTGCTCCCCATCGGAACAGCTCCCTCCTTCCCCAATACTGGTGCCAATATCCCATGAATTCAAACCTGTTTCTCCCACTCCAATCACTGAGTCATGTGTTGATCTCTTTAATTCTGTTGACCCTGTGCCATATTGTTCGTGCTTCAGGCAGTAATTTGGAGATTATCATCTTTTCGGTTCTACTTTTTTAACTGAGCCCCTTGTTGCTCATATTCCCTCAGCAGACCCTCTTTCCTCTCTCTGACGATATCATTGGTACCTACGTGGACCACAACAACCGGATCTTCCCCCTCCCACTCCAAGTTCCTCTGCAGCTCAGATGAGATATCCTGAACCCAGGCACCAGGCAGGCAACACAGCGTTCGGGACTCCCGATCCTGCTCACAGAACAATGTCTATTCCCCTCACAAAAGTACTCCTGATTGCAACTACATTTCTTGTTTCTACCCCCTCTTGAATGGCTCCACGTACCACAGTGCTATGGTCAGTTTGCTCATTCTCCCTACAGTTCCCGCTCTCATCCACAGAGGGAGCGAGAACCTCAAACCTGTTAGAAACTATCAAGGGCTGAGGCTCCTTCAGAACTACCTCCTGGATCCCTCTACCTGCCTCACTCATGGTCACACTCTCCTTGTCCCTGACCACTGACTGAATCTGAGGGAGTTCATCTAAGGGGTGTGACTGCATCCTGAAACACAGCATCCAGGAAATCTCCCCGTCCTTGATGTGTCACAGTGTACAAAGCTCAGGCTCCAGCTCATCAACTGAGCCGGAGCTCCTCAAGCAACCAACACTGATACACACGTACAGTTACCACTCACTCGTGTTACACTGTCAGAGGGAGTTGAGAGGAAGAAATAATGAGAGACCGAGTTGGGAAACACATTTCAAAATTTAACAGATTTGACAGAAACCATTTTGTGTATGTGGATGAGACCGAGTGCCCAATATGGCTGCCATGACGGGAACCTATTGGATGAAGGCAAGAACAGTTAATTCCATGATGTTTCTCATGGGTAACTAGCCTACCACCCGGTTAAACTTTCTAAACTCAATCAGAATATCCATTGGGCTAAAAGACAGTGTGAGGAGCCATTTCCTATGAAACTATACCCAAAGGCACTAACATTTAGGAACTGCCCCCTCTGAAGGATTGACATCTGGGAACTGTGCCCAGCAAGGAATGTGAAGATCTTATACACGTCTGACATTGTGACTTGTTTGCCAAAATGTTCCTGTTCCTTTATGCTTCGTTGCACAAGAGTCATGGAATACATTTTTTGCCCTGAGCAAAGTTAAAGCAGCTGCTGTGTCACAAAGCGAGTCAATCCCCAATACCTCACCCTGCTAGAATCGTCTCTGACGAGTGAAAAAAAATCACCTTACAAGAGAAAAACAAATTCCTCCTCAGCATAAAGTCCAGGTTTCCTCTCTGGTTGATGAGCACACAAATTTAAAAAATATGTATATTGTGCTCAACAGAATACCCACTTCACTTTCTCATCTGTCAGTAGGAGATAAGGAGGAGATAGACATGCAGATAAGGGAAATCTAGAACTTAGAGAGCTGAAATTACAGCAGGAAGTCAAAGAGGCAAGAACTGAAGGAACGTAGCAGATTGTCGGGCTGTAGCATGTTGCGGGGGTGGTTTTTGATCACATGGAAGAGAAGTTTACATTTGAGCAGGGAATGAAGCGAAGGTGAATGGGTCCTGACAGGATACAGTCAGCCTAGCTTTGACAAAGCTCACGTTTAAGAATGGAAGCAGGTCATCCCCTTTCAGGAAAGCGCTGGAATCATTGAGTCTGGAGGCAACAAGAAGGATTTCAGCAGCAGATGGGCTGAGGCAGGATCAAAGACAGGGAATATTCGGGAGAGGTGGAGTTCTCTGAACTTGGTGCTGAGGAGGATATGGAGCAGGAAGCTCAGGATAAAACAGAACGCCAAGTTTGCAAATTGCCTGTGAAGTAGCCCGGGAGGGGGTAACAGATATAACACAGGATGTGCAAGGAGCAATAAATCTTGTGCCATCCTTAGCTACCTCAAAATTAGCTAGATTTCTGTTTTTGAAGGGATATGAATCATAGTTGTCTGATATAACTGCTGCACTTCAGATACTGATTACAAGACCAGGGGCCCCCAGAGTAGCTCTGAAAGGAACATTTTGCCGTTCAAAGACAGTCAAAGATGGAGTTTTTAAAAAAAACCCTACCCAATTCTGGAGGCAGATTATCAGATACACCTCAAATTCAGTCTGAACAAACATAGATCTCACTAAGGACATGACTTACTGCCATTGAAACATGTCAAAGATCCAAGAATAACACCTTTCCAGCAACCAACGCAGTTCACCAGTCTAAGCGTGTACGTTTGGCTATCTAGCTGTCCTTTTGCGTATAATGTATAAAAATCGACACACCCAAACTCCAAGATATTTTGAATGAAAGAGTAACAGAAAGTCAAGTTTTGCCGGAGTGAAAGGTAAGTCCCATGAGAAGGAAGATTGGAAGCAATTTTGCTTTTTGGAAATCAGGAGGAAAGGATATGTTGAGTTGTTTGATAGTTACTTATTTGTCCAAATATTTGGCTTCCTTGGAAGGAGAGATGATGGGCAGTTGGCCAAAAAAGTGACCATTATACACTCTCTGCGTCTGAGCTATGAGGGTTAGTGCTGATCCTCAAATGTAGAACTGTGACGCTGCCAAGCACTGAGGTCCACTAATTTGATAATTTTGCATTTACAAAGCCCCTGTATTTCAGGTCATTCAAAAGCAGTTCACTGCTACACTGTAGGTACCTATGCAGCCAATTTGTGCACATAAAATTTATTTTAGTGATGTTTTGTTATAGAGTCATTAGGCACAGACATAGACCCTTCGGTCCAATTCATCCATGCTGACCATATTCCCAAACTAAATAGTCCCAACTGCGTGCCCATATCCATCCAAACATTTCCTATTCGTGTGCTCATCCAAACATCTTTTAACGTTGTAACTGCACCTGCATCCACCACTTCCTCTGGAAGTTCGTTCCACACACTCTCTATGTTAACAAAACAAAAACTGCCTTTCATGTCTTTCTAAAATCTTTCTCCTCTCACCTTAAAAATGTGCCCCCAAATCTTGAAATCCCTCACCCTAGGGAAAAGACACCTGCCATTCACATTATCTATAGCCCTCATGGTTTTATAAACCTTTACAAAGTCACCCCTCAACCTCCTGCACTCCAGTGAAAAAAGTCCCAGCCTATCCAGCCCCTCCCTATAACTCAAACCTTCCATTCCCAGTAACAGCCTGGTAAATCTCTCCTGAAGCCTCTCCAGCTTAATAATATTGTTGAGAGAAAAAAAATGACCAGGACACAAGAATAACTCCCCTACTCTCAGTCTTAGAATCCTTGAGTTTTACAGCATAGAAAGAGGCCCTTTGGGCCTTTGTTTATGTGCCAGTCCATCAACTCTAGTCCAAGTTAGTCTTGTGATGCTGTGGGATGGCTGAGGTGGGGAAAGTGTGAGCTTTGACAACGACAGGGGCTGGAGGAGCTACCCAGAGGTCAGGTTACCAGGAATGATTACCTGTGTCGTTGATGGGAGTCAGCAGTGTGTACTCAACAGTTGAGTGGGTTTTGAGCTAGGTTCCTGCTAAGGTTGGGGGAGGGGGGGGGTTGCTAACAGTGAAACCTGCGCTATCTTCATTGCACCACCCACAGGAGTTCCTGATACCTGCTGTTCAGTACACAAGGGCTCAATATACACTTAGAACCTGCTTTCGGATTCATAGGCATCAACCTTCCATCAGAGGAGAGAGGTCAGGGGTGTTACAGCTCCTGCATGCTGGAAAGCAAGCCTCACTATTCTCAGGTTCATGACCAAAGTTAATGATTTTAAAATGTAGACAAAATTGCCCTATTTATCTCCTTTTTAGATTCAGATAAACAGAAAGCACCAACCAATTTTGTATACTTAATAATTCATTGTACTACTGATAAATAGATTCTCATTACAGATAAACAATTTCGGACAATATTCCCCTTAAACCGCACGCAGTAACTCCGACTCTCCAGACAAAGCCATCGGTGTTCTGGGAGCTAGGCTCACTGTTGGTACTGCATTGGAGGCAGACTAAAGATACTTTGCTGGGTCTTAAAGTTGCTGTGAGTTGGCAGGATTGCTGCGGTCAGTCAGAGTGGGCTCAGCAGAGTGGAGGTGGACAGTCATTTCCAGCGTAGGAGGCAACTTCTGGAGGGATTGTCCGTGAGCTCCCCACATTGGGTTCAGAAGTAGGGAACCCAAAAGCTGTCAGGTCATGGTCCCCACCTACCTCTGGTCAAGTGCCAATTATTAGAGTCATAGAGATGTACAGCATGGAAACAGACCCTTCAGCCCAACTTGTCCATGCTGACCAGATACCCTAAATTAATCTAGTCCCATTTGCCAGCATTTGGTCCGTATCTCTCTAAACCCTTCCCATTCATATACCCACCCAGATGCCTTTTAAATGTGGTAATTGTACCAGCCTCCACCACTTCCTCTGGCAGCTCGTTCCATACACGCACCACCCTCTGTGTGAAAAAGTTATCTCTCAGGTCCCTTTTAAATCTTTCCCCTCTCACCTTAAACATACGCCCTCTAGTTTTGGACTCCCCTACCCTGGGTAAGAGATCTCGGCTATTCACCCTATCCATACCCCTCATGATTTTATAAACCTTTCTAAGCCTCAGCCTCTGACGCTCCAGGGAAAATACTTCCAGCCCATTCAGCCATTCACTACAGCTCAACACTCCAATTCCAGCAGAGATAAAAGGTACTGCAGATGCTGGAGAATCCGAGATAACAAGCATGGGGCTGGATGAACACAGCAGGTCAAGCAGCATCATA
>JAHRHZ010000095.1:7683147-7711453 GCA_024137785.1 Ginglymostoma cirratum | reverse complement strand
TATGATGCTGCTTGACCTGCTGTGTTCATCCAGCCCCATGCTTGTTAACTCCAATTCCAGCAACTTCCTTATAAATTGTTTCTGAAACCTTTCAAATTTAACAACATCTTTCCTGTAGCAAGGAGCCCGGAATTGAACGCAGTATTCAAAAAGTGACCCAATAAATGTCCTGTACAGCCGCAACATGACTTCCCAACTTAATATTAGATGGTAATACTGTTCCCAGCCCAGACTTAACGGGAGGCAATTTGGATTGGTGACAGAGTCTATACCCTGAACCCCTCTGTCCAAGTACACGCCTCCTTCCCCACCCTCAGGAGGTGTCCTAAATTGAAGAGCCTCAATGTTGTCATTGGTTAGTGAAGACTTGGCTTACGCAACTCTGACGTTGTCCTTTTGTCATTTCACTGTCTTCACAGTAGAAGCCTCACCTCACTGCCTCTTTGACCTGAGCTAAACTCAGTTCCTCAGGAGGGCCAGGTTCCAGGTAGCCGTACTTTTCTAAGAATGCCTTGGGGAACAAAAAGAAAGAACATTCTCTTAAAATCAGAGCGACTGAACAAAAACAGCAGCACTGTTCTATTAAATATTAATGTCCACGCATTGCACCAGCAGTCGGATGACAATGGCACAATAACAGAAGTTGCTGGAAAAGCTCAGCGGGGCTGGCAGCATCTGTGAAGAAAAAGTCTGGGTTAACGTTTCGGGTCCGGTGACCCTTCCTCATGGGTGCTAAGCTTTGGGGGCCAGGGGTGGGGGCAGGGGTGAGGGTTACTGAAAAATCGATGGGAGCTTCCTTGACCACCTTGCTATTTGATGTGTTCTATGAGGTGATTGATCCCCAGTTTGGCAGCTCTCCATATTTACCTCATGTTCTTTCTAGATGTTAGAGTATGAGTTGTTTTGAGGAAGGGTCACCGGACCTGAAGCGTTAACTCTCAGTTTTTGTTCACAGATGCTGCCAGACCTGCTGAGCTTTTCCAGAAACTTGTGACTTTGTTCCTGATTTACAGCATCCACAGTTCTTTCGGTTTTTATTTAGATGACAAAGGCATCCTGCTGAGTCTGTTTTGACTTGGCAGAATGTCACTGGTTCCATTAAATTCATAGCTTTCCATTAGAGGATCACAAGGGAGAACCTCATTATCAATTGTGTATATCAGTGCTCCTTCCCTGTCTCCGGCAAAAACCTTTGTCATTTATTATGACTGACGCCAAGAACATGACATGGTGTAATAACTTGTCTGTGCACTATGCATATTCCTTACAAACTGCTTCATCAATCTCTATACATAATGTACACTAAACCTTCCCTCCTTATTGGGTAAGTATGACTGTGTTAGGATCGGGGTGCGAATGGCTGGAAAGCTGGCTTGCAATGCTGAATGACGCCAACAGAGGGCATCAATTCCCATGCCAGCTGAGGTTACCATGAAAGTCCCACCTTCCCACCGTCTCCCCTTGCCTGAGGCACAGTGACCCTCAGGTTAAACCACCACCAGTCCTCTCTCTCTCTCTCTCTCTCGCTCCCTAATGAGAGAACACCCTATAGTGCTCTCGGACTACGGCACCTTTACCTTTACACTTGTTAGGTGCTTGTAATTGACTAAGTCAAATTTGTAACAAAAACAGAAGTTGCTGGAAAAGCCCAGCAGGTCTGGCAGCATCTGTGAAGGAAAAAAACAGATTTAACGTTCTGGGGTCCGGTGACCCTTCCTCAGAACAGTTCCATTCTGAGGTAGGGTCACCGGACCCAAAACGTTAACTCTGTTTTTTCCTTCACCAATGCCGCCAGACCTGCTGGGCTTTTCCAGCAACTTCTGTTTTTGTTCCTGATTTACAGCATCCGCAGTTCTTTCGGGCTTTTTTTCAGTCAAATTTGTTTTGGGCTGAAGATGATTTTGGTAGTTCCAAGGATTTTTAAGGAGCATTTCCATTTTTTTTTATATAAGACTACAAGCCTGCTTTCTGTGGCATTGCAGGTGGGCACATGACGATCAAAAATAGACCTTTGCGATTTGCTTTCATAACAATACAATTTAAATATAAACCTATACAGAGTAATGAAATTCATTTTTCCACCCCTGTTTCTGTGTGTTCTGAAGTTGCATCTATGGAGAAGGAGTTAGCTTGGTAACTGTAACATTCAGGGAACATATGTTCCAATATTAGTTATTGTAAGGTTTCAATAGGTCTCCCAGATCAGGTCAAGAGTCAGATCAGCTTGCTTCAGGTGGTTGGAAACAGTGAAAGAGGCTCCATCCTGTACAATTGAGCTGCAGTAGAATGCTGTATGTAACTGAGGTTCACAAACATCCTAGGAACCAGTACAGGCAGCTATATCTCTCTGTTCGAGCTCAGGGTAATCCCTAAGAGTTGTAGGGGCTTTGAAGAAGCTTGAAAGCTATAAATATTTTAGTGCAACTGACAGGGGTTTTTATTCACTCAGGGATTGTAGCTGGATCAGCATTTATTGCCCGTCCCTAGTTGCCCTTGAGAAGGTGGGGCTGAGCTGCCTTCTTGAACTGCTGCAGTCCACCTGCTGTGGGTTGACCCACAATGCCCATAGGGAGGGAATTCTAAGATTTTGAACCAGCGACAGTGAAGGAACGGATATTCAGGATATTCAGGATGGTGAGTGGCTTGGAGGGGAACTTACAGGAGGTGATGTTCCCATATATCGGCTGCCGTTGTCCTTCCAGATGGAAGTGGTCGTAGGTTAGGAAGGTGCTGTCTGAGGATCTTTGGTGAATTTCTGCAGTGCATCCTGTTGATGGTAGACACTGCTGCTATTGAGCGTCGGTGGTGGAGGGAGTGGATGCTTGTGGATGTGGTGCCAATCAAGCGGGCTGCTTTGTCCTGGATGGTGTCAAATTTCTCGAGTGTTGTTGGGGCTGCACCCATCCAGGCAAGTGGGGAGTATTCCATCACATTCCTGACTTGTGCCTTGTAAATAGCTTCCGAAAGCCTGCCCACTATCTGTTGCAGGACTTCTAGCCTTTGATCTGTCCTGGTAACCACAGTGTATCTGGTCAATGGTAATCTCAAGGATGTTTATTAAAGGGGATTTGACAATCCTGAGGAATACCTGCAGAGATGTCCTGGAGTTGAGATGACTGACTTCCAACAACCACAACCATCTTCCTATGTGCCCAGGTATGACTCAAACCAGTGGAGAGTTTGCCCCCTGATACCCATTGATTCCAGTTTTGCTAGGGCTCCTTGATGCCACACTCAGTCGAATGGAGCCTTGATATCAAGGGCTGTCACCCTCACCTCAACTCTGGGATTCAGCTCTTTGTCTACGTTTGAATCAAGTCTGTAATGATGTCAGGAGCTGAGTGGCCCTGGCGGAACCCAAACTGGTGTCACTGAGCAGGTCATTGTTGAGCAGACGCTGCTTGGATAGCTCCTTCCATCACTGTACTGCTGAATGATGAAAGTGAGTGAAGGAAACCCACAAGTATTATTTGCAGTGTACAGCTGAGGAACATTAGATCTCGGAGAAACCCAGTGGCAGTAATAGTTGTGTGAAGCCAGCTGTCTGTGTCAGACTCAAATAATGTCTGTGAGTAGGTGCTGGAGGACAATCCCATGCACCCAGGGAGCACAGTCCCAGGAAAGGAGAGTGAGCAGCCATCGAGGTAGTTCATGACAGATTGATTTTTGAAGGTGTTTCAAATCTGGATCTCTGAAAGTGGAGATTTGGAATCCCTTGTAAAATTTTAGTGAGATTTGGTGACCCTTCCTCAGAGGCGCTAAGCTTTGGGGGCAAAAGGGAGTTGGGGCAGGCGTGGAAGTTGCTGAAAAATCGATGGGACCTGCCTTGACCGCCTTATTATTTGATGTGTTCTATGAGGTGTTCGATCCCCAGTTTGGCAGTCATCCATATTTACCTCATGTTATTTCTGGATGTTAGAGTACGAGTTGTATGCCTATTTTGTTTTTCTAACTTTGCTTCAGTAAATTTGTTTACTTGCGATGAACTACTTCTTTATTCAGGAGGGTAAGGAACCGGGTGAACTTGCTTCTGATTCTGAGCTACATATTGTCCAATATATAATTCACAATATTGCCTTCCTTTTTAATTCATACTTTGTGGTGGTAGGGGTAGATTGGGACAAGGAATCAATCCACCCCTCCTAACTTGATGTAACCATATCTATATTGTACAGTTTTTGGAACTATAAACTGAAATGGAAGTCAATCTGCCAAAACTGAAAAACCAGGAGAGTTTTGCAACTTGAAAAGCAAGTGTTATAAACTTTTCATGTGTTGCTTTTGAAGCAGTGAAAGGGAGAATTTAAGTGGCACTGAGAATCTTTTGAGTTGAGGATATTCTGCCTGAAAACAGTCCTATTTTTTTCACAATGGCAGCCAGTGACTCGTGGTGTTCTGCAGGGGTCAGCGTTGGGGCCATAACTATTCACTTTATACATTAACAATCTGGATAAAGGAATGAGGACATTGTTGCTACGTTTGCAGATGACACAAGGATAGGTGGAGGGGTAGGTAAGGTTGAGGAAGCCAGGAGCCTGCGGAATGACTTGGACAGGCTAGGGGAGTGGGCAAAGAAGTGGGCAGTTGGAATACCTTGTGGGAAAGTTTGAAGTTACGGACTTTGGTAGGAAGAATAGTGGTGTAGACTATTTTCTAAATGGGGAAAGATTGTAGAAATCTGGGCAGGCGATGGCCTAGTGGCATTATTGCAGGACTGTCAATTCAGAGACCCAGGTAACATTGCGGGAACCCCGGGTTCAAATCCCACCATGACAGATGGTGGAATTTGAATTCAATAAGTATCTAGAATTAAGAATCTAATGATGAGTGTGAATCCATTGTCAATTGTTAGAAAAACCCATCTGGTTCACTAATGTCCTTTAGGGAGGGAAACTGCCATCCTTACCTGGTCTGGCCTACATGTGACTCCAGACCTACAGCAATGGGGTTGACTCTATACTGCCCTCTGGGCAACTAGGGATGGACAATAAATGCTGCCTAGCCAGCGATGCCCTCCCTGTGAATGAATAAAGAAGAAAAAATCTTGGGAGTCTTCCTGCAGGATTCTCTTAAGGTTAACATGCAGATTCAGTTGGCAGTTAGGAAGGCAAATAAAACGTTAGCATTCATTTCAAGATGGCTAGAAAATATGAGCAGGGATGTACTGCTGAGGCTGTATAAGGCTCTAGTCAGACTGCATTTGGAGTGTTGTGAGCAGTTTTGGGCCCTGTATCTAAGAAGGGATGTGCCGGCTTTTGAGGGGGTCCAGAGGAGGTTCACAAGAATGATCCTGGGGATGAAGGGCTTGTCATATGAGAAGCGATTGAAGACGCTGGGTCTCTACTGGATGAAGTTTAGAAGGATGAGAGGGGATCTGATTGAAATGTACAGAATACTGACAGGCCTGGATTGAGTGGGCATGGAGAAGATGTTTCAACTAGTAGGAGAGACTAGGAACCAAGGGCAAAGCCTCAGAGCGAGGAGATGACCCTTTAGAACCGAGATGAGGAGGATTTTTTTTTCAGCCAGAGGGCGGTGAATCTGTGGAACTCATTGCTGAACTGGGCTGTGGAGGCCAAGTCATTGAATATTTAAGACAGAGATAGAGACATTTTTGATTGGTAAATGGATCAAGGGTTACAGGGAGAAGGCAGGAGAATGGAGTTGAGAAACATATCAGCCAAGGTTGAATGGTGGAGCAGATTCGATAGGCCGAATAGCATCTTTCCACTCCTATACCTTATGGCCTGATTGGTTGAGCTGAAGAGTGCTAATAAAGGTACAAGGGTGAGGGGCATCAGAGAAAAAAACATCCAGAGCCTGCAAGCAGGAAGCTTCCATCTCTCCCTCTCTATTTCCTTGTGCAGAGTAAGGACAGAAAACCAAGAAAAAGTGCATGAGAAATATTCTCAAACAAGAAACAAACTAGGTCCACCTGAACAACCCTTTAAACTGAAGAACGACAATGACCCCGTAAACAGCAGCATGTCATTGGTGGGAAAATAAAATCATAAAGGACTCTCAGAGACAATTTAACCCACCCTTGAAATCTAGACTTTTGATCTTTGGAATTCTGTTAACCCTGCTTATATTTTATTTTGTAGTACGTATTAAACCTTTCGTCTGTCTTAATCGTGATTGATTCTCGTGGGTATTTGTGGCCTTTCTGACCATCCGTGAAGGCGTCGAATACCTCAGGACGTGCCGTCGGGAGAAAATGAAAGCCGGGCGGAAACAGCGAAAGGAGCACGCTGTCACATCCCCCCACCCACTCCATTCCCGGGACCACCACATGCCCCCGGTGTAACAGAGCCTGCGGAAGCCCCATCGGTCTGTACAGCCACCTACAGACTCACCCTGAGAATGGAAGAGAGTCATCCTCGTCTGTGAGGGAGCGCCAATGACTTACTTTCTTTGTGGTCTTGAAGGGAAACAATTTATGTTGCATTGTTATAGATTAGAAATCCTTTCTTTTCTCTGTTTCTAGTCAAAGTTACATGTGTTACAGTAAAGAGAGCTATCTTTCTGTTTGCGATGAAACCTGGTATGAATTGTTACAGTCCTGAGTAGCAGTCAGTCAGACAAATTGATCATTCTGGTACAGGCCAATGGGATTTTATACATTTATACACTTATACATTTTGTGATGGCTTATGGAACCATGGGGAATTGTTACCACACTTTTTCCCATTTACACTGTGATACCAAGGTACTTCAAAAAGTTAAATTTATTAAATTCAAACTAAATGAAATTATTCATTACATTTTGGCCTGAGAAGCAGAGACTTCACCGAGTTATATTAGTTTGAACAGTCTGGAAATTCGCTCACCAGTCCTGGCCGAATTCAATGACCATTTGAAAACAACAGGTTAGTAAAACATTATACTCCTATCATTCTCAGTCGTTATTCATGAGGCTGAGATAGCAAACATGGCGATATGCCAGGATGTCCATCTGCCGACTTGTTCTGCATTCTGATTGGTGGCATCAAGAGTGGCTCAGCGATTAGCATTACTGCCTCACAGCGCCAGGGACCCGGGTATGATTTCACCCTCGGGCGACTGTCTGTGTGGAGTTTGCACATCCTCCCTGTGTCTGCGTGGGTTTCCTCCGGGTGCTCCGGTTTCCTCCCACAGTCCAAAGATGCGCAGGCTAGGTAGATTGGCCGCGCTAAATTGACCATAGCGTCCATGGACATGCAGGCTAGGTGGATTAGCCATCGGAAATGTGGGGTTACAGGGATAGGGTAAGGGGTAGGTTTGGGTGGGATGGTTTTTGGAGGGTCGATATGGACTCAATGGGCCAAATGGCCTATTTCCACACTGCAAGGTTTCTATGATCCAAAAACAAGGGATATGTCTAGAGAAACTAATTGCCTCAAGTTTGTAACTTTGGCTGTAATCATGATTTCTTTCAATTGTGTGCATTTGAGAGGAATCACAGCAAAAAGTAGCTCCTGAAGATGGACTGCCATATCAGTGAGGTGCTGTTACACATCAGTGTAAAGGATCCCATGGCACAATTCAAATGAAGAACGCTGGAGCTCTCTTAACATCCTGACCAACGTTTATCACCCAGCAACATATAGTCATAGTGCTGTACAGCATGGAAACAGACCCTTCGGTCCAACTCGTCCATGCCGACTAGAAATCCTAAATTAATCTAGTCCCATTTGCCAGCATTTGGCCCATATCCCTCTAAACGCATCCCATTCATATCTTACAGAAGAGTTCAGAAGTGGAGTCACTTTGCACTCAAGACAGTGTTTCTTTGCCCTCATACCTATCGAGTTTCTCCAACACTTTTCTGCATTTATTTCAGATTTCCAGCATCCACAATATTTTGGTTTTAATTATGTAGAAAGACACAGATTTCTGGTCACAATCACATTGCTCTTTGTCGAACCCTTGCTGTAACTGACTGCCAAATTTCCCATGTTATAACAGTGACTACACTTTAAAAGCATGCCATGGATTGTAAATTGAGTTGGGATGTCCTGACAGTATGGAAGGTATTCTATAAATAAAAGTCCTCTCTCTATCTTTAATCAGGGACTATTTGACTTTTACAGTCACTGTTAACCAGAAGTCTTAATGCTTCAAACTGATTTGGAACAACTCAGAAATGTAGCTGTTGTTCCACAGGAATGCTGGCTCACTGAGCCTTCTTAAACACCGTTTTCCTGTAATTCAATATCATCTACATATTATAATTGATTGTCTATTGTTGTAGTTCTAATTATGGTCAGAGGTTTTAATGAGGGGTCCAGCCCAAGTTGTTAAGATTCCTTTATCAGATGTTGCCAAATTTCAATTCATTACAGTCGCACACTCTTCATTTGTGGAATTAATCAAACCATTGAGAACAGTTACCCCACCCAGGGTCAAGAAAGGCCAGGCACAGACACATTGCTCAAAGTCATTTGAAACTAAGGTGTTTCTTTCCTTTCTGCTCAACCCAAGGAAGGAGGATGACAGAGTCATAGAGACTACAGCACAGTAAAAAGCCCTTTGGCCCACTGAGTCTGTGCCAGTCAAAAAGCCACTTAACTTTTCCAGTCCTATTTTCCAGCATTTGGTCTATAGCCTTGCGTTGTCAATGATTATCTAAATACTTCTCAAATGTTATGAGGATTTCTGTCTCTACCACCTTTAAAAGCAATGAGTTCCACATACCCACCAGTGAAAAAAAATTCCTCTCGTCTCCTCTAAATCCCACCCCTTACCTTAAATCTACGTCTCCTGGTCGTAAGTCCCTCCATCTGGTGAAAAGTTTCCACCTGTCTACCCTATCTATGCCCCTCATAATTTTATATATCTTCACCATGCTCAGTCTCCCCTGCTCTGCTCTGTCCAATTTCTCTCCATAACTGAAACTCTCCAGTCCAAGCAACATCCTGGAAAATCTCCTCTGCATCCTCTCCAGTGCCATCACATCTCCCTTATAATTCCAGAACTGCACACAACACTCTAGCTGTGGCCTAACCAACATTTTGATATCAGTCTACCCTGCAGGACCTTATCAAAGCCTTGCTGAAGTCCAAGTGGTCGAGGTTTATGGAGGAATACCCAATCCGGCAATTAGGATAGAGGATTTATAAAATGTAAAGTTAAATGAATCATCTTACATTCATTGTTCTAAGGGTTCTTGTGGCACACCGTTAGAATCCTTATATCTGGGTCAGGAGGACTGGGTTAAAGTCCCACCTGCTCCAGAGGTGTGTAATAACAGCTTTAAACAGGTAGTTTAGGAATTCCCTACATCTGTTATTCTTCCAATTTACTCCCCTTTCTGCTCCCTAAAGAGAATGACATCTGGAGACAATCCCAAAACCAATGCTCTAAAACCTTATTTAAACCAGTTATCCATTCCTACTGGCCTTCACAATTGAGTGCGATCTCACACGTGTCTTAAACGCTCAACTTTCAACCTGCACTCTCTAGGCAGGGATCTATATCATGAACCCTCATCCAAAGTATACTAACTATATTAAGATACATGGGTGACAGACATTAATTAATTAAGTATTCAAAGCACTTACTAAGAAAGACAGCTGTAACACTGAAACAAATGAACTCACTCGAAAAGGAGTTCTCCCTGGTTTTGTATTGCACAGTCTGGCTTCAGATCCATTTAACAAACCTGCCTGCAGGTTCCCTTCCCTAGCCCCAAAATCAATTCTAACATCTCAATTAGTTTCCCGGCCTGAGATCATTGAACTGAACCTAAGCTGGGAACCAGTCCTACTATCTTCTGATCCATCCACCTCAATTGCTCATGATATGGCATTTTCTCTCACGGGGAAATCAAGACTTCTTGAAATGAAGTTTTTATTAAGTTTGTCTAAAGTTCTAAGCTAGTAGAATATAATGTGTCATATTGGGCATTGGTTATCAATTACAGGAGGGTAGTAGTTGGGACATTTCATTGCCATAGAACCTTTTTTCTGTGCTGAGTGTTAAGAACCTACCTAACTATCAATGCTGGAGGACAGACCACTGTACAGTCCCAATAGGAAAAGGCACTTGTCTGACATAACAAGGTATAGTTTATTGTACGTTGACAGTAAGTACATTCAATATTAATTAGTGAGGTACAATGACAACTACCAAGAGCCAGGTGTGTCACCTGTGACCCTGCTGGGACCTCGTAAAAGTCTAGTGGTTTTCCAACGGAGTCCATTTGACTTTCTCAGGTTGGATGGAGCTAACATTGGCTCTTGTGGAACCGCTATCCTCATCAGCACAGTGGAAAAGGTGCACATTTCTCCCTGTGTGCCAGAGTGTTATTAACTTCATCATGGACTAGCCATTTCCACAACGCCCCTAACTCAGAAACATTTGTTTTGGAGGTGATTCTTATATTAACTTTAAATATTTAGTCAATATGGGATTCTACACTTCCCAAACAGAGAACATGTATTGCAAACTGGAATCGATTCCAATCTGGATTTGATTATTTTGTATACACAATGATAATACATGAATGAGCTATTGGGAAAATCATAGCCTGTGGACTTTTGAAATACCTGTGCTTTACTGATCAAAGACATTCTAAGTTAAACAACGATTAGGGAGATCATTGGTTAAACTCCTGTCGTATCTGATGTGCTCTTGAATGAATACGAGATTTGTGATCCATAAGGACTGGAACCATGTTCCAAATTAACACGTGAGACATGATCACACGTCTATGAAGGGTTACCTGTGACTGCCCTGGTGTACTACTCAGGCATCAGCCCTGGAGCAATGTTAGCTCAACTGGTTCACCAATGACCTTCAGGACAAGAAACCTCCCAATCGCACTTTGTCTGAGCCTAGGAGTGAATCGAGTCCCACATCAATACGGCTGACACATGACTTCCTCTTTGTGATCAACCTAGTGCTGTACCGTCCCACTGTAAACACATGGGGATAGAGCTGGGCAGCAATGTGAGGATAGACTCAACTAACGGGTAACGGTGACGGAAATAAAAGATTAAATAAATTACACTTCATTCCATATGGAAAATGACATGAGAACTTGTTCTCAGTGTAGAGAGAGCTGATGTATTGTAAATTATCTAAAAAGAATCAAATCCATCTCATTTAGACTTTGTACAAGAATGCTTCCTGGGAAATCTGGTATTAAAAGTCTTCAGGGTAATACACTATCAGGAGTAGGAAATAAGACAAAGATGGGTTAGGGATTTTAACATGAGCACGTTAGAAGAGGAAGGAAAGACTGTAGCCACGCGGCATAATAGGTCTTGATTTCATCAGTAGGTTGTGTTACTATGGAGAACAAAACTATATAGTGCATCCCAGCAGCTGTTTCCTCAGTCAGATTCATGTGGTGTAGCTTTTTTCTTGAACAACTGATAAGTCCACCTTCGCCTTATAAAGACCAAACAACGACACAACTCTGTCACCATTGAAACAAAATCACGTCTGCCCTTTCATATCACCTAGAGCAGAGAAAAGTGCTCAAAGGAGCAGCTACATTTCGATAATGGGTAAAGGTGAAGCTAAAGAATTAGAATCAGTTTTATTTTCTCATGTGCTGAAAGGAGTTTACAAGGCAGCACTTATAGCACCATCATCTTAGGTACCTAGGTACAGGTTCTTCAGGACACGTTCTTGGGAAAAAAATTAGAAAAATAAAGAACTAAAAAGTCCAGCGTTACAGATTGCAGGAATAAGTTAGAACACTGGAAAAAAAATGGCTGTGTTTGTGCTTAGGCGGTACCGTGGAGCTGAGGTGAGAGCAGCCAAGGCCCAATCAATATCAATAAATGACAGAGAGATGAGAAAGGTTGCGATAAAGAGAAAGGTTGGAGGTCAAGAGTGAGGGAACAATCATATCTTAGATTACAAAATCAGAAACTGCTGGAAAAGCTCGGCAGGTCTGGCAACATCTGTGCAGAGAAAGCAGAGTTAATGTTCTGTGTCCAGTGGCCCATCTTCAGAACATTTTAGATTATCAGGTTTAGACCCGTTAAAATGTTTTGATCTTACCATGGGAAATGCATTGTATCAATAACTGAAGTATTTACATGAAATCAGGGTATTATGCTTGGACAGCGAGCTGGGCTATATGAAAGTTTATATATAATGCACTGAGGCTATGTCATTACAAAACGATACAACTATGAATCTTACGTCAGAGAGTTATTAAGTGACCTGTGTGGTATTCCACTTCTATTTTTAGCCCTAGCTGAATGGGTGCTTTGTTTTGATCAACAAAGCTTGGAATCGCACGCCAAAAATCTCTATTATCACAAAAAATTAAATGAAGGTATTTTTCCCAAAGAAACGCATTCATGATGAATCACTGTAATGGACATTCCAGTTCTGTGGGTAACGCTTTCTCCTCTGAAACAGACCTTCTGGGTTCAAATCTTTCCCCAGAGGCATGCGTTAGTAATCCAGGCTGACACTTCAGTGCGGTACCTGACAGACTCCTGCACTTTACTGAAATGGCGTCTTCCAGTTGGGAAGTTAAACACTGCTGTATTCCTTACCATCTTCAGTTACTGTGGGTCAGGAGCTTTGTAGACAAAATGTTACAGTCTGACCCCTCTGATCCTTTACCACTATTCAAATTAGCGAGGTGTCTCAACCTATATTTATCCATTGATCAACCTCGTTGCAACAACTTAAGAAGGTTAGAGAGATCATTTATTTCTTGGAAGCACATGTCTAGATGGGATAGAGGAAGGAAGAGATCTCAATGTGCTGATATACCAATCACAAAAAAAAGTTATGCCACAATTTAGCGAGTCCATTACAAAAAGAGAATACCAAAACGTTGGTCAGATAGTAAGAACTGCCGATGCTGGAGGCAGAGATAACACAGTGTGGAGCTGGAGGAACACAGCAGATCAGGCAGCATCAGAGGAGCAGGAAAGCTGACGTATCAGGTCGGGACCCTTCAGAAATCTGAAGAAACATCAGCTTTCCTGCTCCTCTGATGCTGCCTGATCTGCTGTGTTCCTCCAGCTCCACACTGTGTTATACCAAAAACTTGGCTTTGGTTCTAGAGGGGTAGAGGTGAAAGGGAGTTTATATTGAAACTGTACTAATCCTTGGTTAGACCATACCTAGAAGTACTGTGGGCTGTTCTGGTCACCGTATTATAGAGTGGACATAGAGGCACTGGAGAGGGTGCAGACAAGATTTGTGAGGTAATACCAGTAATTTGTGGGATCATACATCAGGAAAGGAAGGGATCGACAGGGTGGGTCTCATTTAAAAAATGATCTGATGGATGATCTAATAGAAGTAATTAAAATCCTGAAGGTTTTTGATGGGGTGGATCCAGATAATAACTCCTTTTGTGGACAACAACACAACTAGAGAGAGTCATTAAGAACGCCAATAGGAAGTTTAGTCATAACTTATTTACTGGAAGAGCAGAGAGAATGTGAAACTCACTACAGGGGAAGTGGTTGAAGTGGATACAGTACAGATGCACTGATGGGGAAAGTGGACAAGCAGCTGAGGGGAAGAGAATAGATGGTTTTGACAGGACAGGTACACTTCAAAATTACCTCATTGGCATCTTCTGAGGCTATGAAAAGCACCATATAAACACCAAACTGTAGAGATTGGAACTATGTTACAGAAAATGAGTTCCCTGATTGGGGCTGTTAACCTGGTCAACTCAGGGAGCCCTGGCTGACAGATATAAACAGGAGAGTCAGGGGTTCTGCTCACTCTAGGAGCTGGGTCTGTGGGAGCTGGGTCAATGTCATGTACATAAATACGGTGTAAATAAAGGGTGACGTAGTGACAGGATACAGGTCTTTGTGGAATTATTTCACAAACTTTATTTCTTTTCATGAACAGAGGTTTAAGTTGTGTGAGGACCATGCATCTTTTCTTTTTGTTATTTAAAAAATGACTGTAGACTGAAAAGGGAAAGAACTGTTTTGGAGACCAATGTTTGAAAGAATGGTTACAGTTTCGAAAGCAAGTAACCTGATACACATGCCTCGCATCTGAATAAGCAGCAATTGAAATTTGAGTTGCAGGCCATCTCGAGCTGAAGGGTTCTATAATCAGATGGAACTGGGTGGTGACAAGATGTTGATTGGTCTGTGGGCTGGTGACCAATGACCAAAACCTTTCTCTCTACCAACAACTGTGTAATTTCTTTTTGAGAGTTCTGAGCAGCTTGGAGCTGGAAATACATTACAGTAACACAGAGAGAGTGAAGATGTTGACTTGCTCACCGAGCTGGCTTATTTTCATTCAGATATTTCATCACCATGCTAGGTGACATCATTAGTGAGGCCTCTGATGAAGCGATGTTATTCTACTCCGCTTGGAATTTATACTGTCTGGTCCGTTATGGTGAGTGGTGTCATTTCCAGTTTCGTATATGGTGCCCAATTCTATATGTTTATTGATTGCATTATGGGTTGAGAACTATAGATCATAGAATCCCGACAGTGTGGAAACAGACCCTTCAGCCCAACAAGTCCACACTGACCTCAGAGCATCCCACTCAGACCCATCCCCCTATAACCCCCATAATCTACACATCCCTGAACATTACAGGCAATTTAGCATGGCCAATTCACTTAACCTACACATTTTTGGACTGTGGGAGGAAACCGGAGCACCCGGAGGAAACCCACACAGACACAGGGAGAATGTGCAAACTCCACACAGACAGTTGCCTGAAGGTGGAATCGAACACGGGTCCCTAGTGCTGTGAAGTAGCAGTGCTAACCACTGAGCCACCATGCCACCCAGAACCATCGCTCAGGAATAGGTGCTTTTCCATAACTACGCAGGTTTGAGGACGAGCACCCATACAAAAATCTTCGCTATGAACAGATATCCCCACAACTTCATCCACAGATTCCTACTAAACAGTCAACAAGCTGACACAGTACACCCTAACACACTGGCCACACCGCCATATATCAAGAACATATCGGAGATATGACAATGAGACTCCTATGACCACTAGGAATCATGGTGGCCCCCAAGCCCACAGCCACTCTACGACAAACATGCACAAGGATTAAAGACAACATTCCCACAACTTGCAGAACGAACATGGTTTACAAAATACCATGCTACGACCGCCACAAACATTAAATCAGACAGACAGAAAGGAGACTAAGCCATCAGGATACACAAACATCAGATAGCAGCAAAATGGCACGATGAACTCTCCTTAATATCTGTACATTCAGACAATGAAGGCCATCAATTTAACTGGGATAACGTAACCGTAGTAGCCCAAGCCAAACATAGACACGCATGGGAATTCCCAGAGGCATGGTTCCCAACCCATACTTCAATCAACAAACATATAGAATTGGACCCCACATACAAACCCATACAGATCAAAACCAGAAATGACAGTACCCACCATAACGGGCCGGACAGTATAAATTCCAAGTGGAGTAGAACAACATCGCTTCATTGGAGGCTCCACTGATGATGCTACCTAACAAGCCAACTCAGCGAGCAAGTCAATAGCCTCATCCACAACCCAAGCTACAAATCTTTGCTAAAACCTTAAACACAGAGAGAGTGTGAGAGTGTGTAAAAGAGAGACAGAGACAGAATGTGAGAGAGAGAAAGAGTGAGAGAGAGAGGGTGAGACAGAGAGAGTGGGAGGGAGGGGGGAGGAGGGAAAGAGACAGAGGGGGAGAGAACAAGAGAGAGAAAGACATAGAAGAAGTGTGCAGACTTTTTCCGAGCCCAGAAGTTGTCTGTTCTCTGCAGTCAAAAACTCAGTTTAAACTCGAATAAAACCAATTTTCTCCTCTGTGAGCTCTGACTTTTCAATTGATAAAATAGAGATGTTTTCCAGGTGATTCAGTCACTCTGTATGCCTTACAAAGCTTCCAAAGACATCTGAACATCGAGAGTCGAAGAAAGATCATCTCAATGTCAGAACTGGGAAACAAAGACCACTGAACTGATTTTCCAGCATTTTTACCGCCATAAATTATCTATTTTCCTGATTTGTGTGTGCTTATATAAAAGTGGGTGTTTACAAAAGGATTAGAGTTTTAGTTAGGAGCATTATATGCCAATGGTTTATATCTGTTTACTTACAGCTATAACCTAATTAATTACAATAAGTAATAATCCTTGTTTAGTACAAAAACCTGGTTTGTGCTTTCTATCAGCCTTGGGCTAAAAGTCTGGCAAGTTTAAGTACTGTGCACACCTTGAAAAGACTTTAACATTTGGTATGACTCTGGGAATAGCAGCGTCAATTAATAACGTGTTGCCCCATGGGGGCTGTAACACATGTAAGAAAGAATGCTGATAAGGAACTGAATCTTTCTCCAGTACAAATATAACAGACTATATACAAAGCTACAGTAGAATGAAGCATTTCTGATCTCCATATCTATCCCTGTTAGTACATCTCTGAGTGACAGGAACACTTTATACGGAATGATGCAATGGTGGAGATTGGACAAGCTCATTTTACTCTGGCTGGCCACAGCCAATAGGTAAAGCAAGATATTCATTTTCCAAAGGACGGCCACAGTTAATCCAAAGCTGGTACGACCAGCATGTGGTGCAAATAGTCACTGAAACAATCTGAAAAGCACGATACAGGACCCCAAACTAAACTCACAGCTGTATCTATCGCTCTGGCGCACGTGACTGAGCATTTGCCTGACACATTCCCTACTCCCTAAAATAGACAGCCTCAAATCAGTAACAGATTTCTAGCTGAGCCTTCGGCTCATGGCAAATATTGGCACAGCTCCTAGAACTGAACCAGTCAGTCGATGAAAACAGATTAAGAGACAGAATGTAAGAAATAGTTGTTGAAATGAGAAAGACAGTGCATCAATCCTTTAAAAAAAACAAGGGTGGCACAGTGGTCAGCACTGCTGCCTCACAGCGCCAGAGACACAGGTTCGATTCCACCCTCAGGCGACGGTCTGCGTGGAGTTTGCACATGCTCCCCGTGTTTGCGTGGATTTCCTCCCACAGTCCAAAGATGTGCAGGTTAGGGGGATTAGCCATGGTAAATGCAGGGATAGGGGTAGGGGGATGGATCTGGATGGGATGCTCATCAGAAGGTCAGTGTGTTCTCGATGGGCCAAATGGCCTGCTTCCACACTGCAGGTATTCTAATTCGTAATGTTTTACCAAAAGTTAAACTAAGCAGCTGAATTTCATGGACTTTTATCCAGCAGAAACAGAGAGAACTCAGTGTAACTAGTCCACAACAGTGTGCAATCTCCACACAAGCCTCTCCTTTCAATCAGCCTAACTCTCTCCTTTATATGGTCATGTAGCATCTCCTCAACAATGTCTTGTGATGAAAATCCTCCTTAAAGGTGACATGGGTACAGAGGAAGAGGACGTTACTCCCTTTTTACTACAAACCTGCTGCTTTGAGGTAGAAACTGTATTGTGCTTCCAATCTTGCTCTGTTTATGCCCTGATATGGCATTCACACGCTCCCTCTCACATTCTTTCTCTATTAGGCTTTGAGAGTCAGTTGTGGTTACAAGCAATTTTTATTCAGTACAGAAGTGATTTCATTGAGGTCAGGCCAATGGAACAATAGCAGAACAAAAGGTCCTTCTAAGCAAAGCGAAGTATGAAGTATTGCATATAAACTTTTCCAGATCCCTAACATTTACCACACATTGGAAACATCACAACCTCCCGCCTTTTCCGTTTTAGACAATACATTAAACAATTTCCAAAATTGCAATTCTTTCCATGCTTCCTTCACGGTGGTAGAATAGAAAGAAACATCATGCCCCAATCCTAATTAATGCAATTCCTATGGTACTTTGTCAAATCTAGCAGATTGGAAGATTGAGTACAGTGGGGTTACTAGCAGATACTGAATAAACAGATAATTCCAGCACGTTGATGGAACATTATGCATTTTAAAACTTAAAACCAAAAACGTAAGGAATGGCCCTTTGCACCAAAACACTGGTAACCGTACCTGGAAGGTGTACATACATTAGAAAGAGAGCAGTCCACTGAGATACTCAAGCCTAGTCTGACATTCAATCTCATTCCTTTTCCTGATCCTCCACTATCAACATCCTGACGGTTACCACTGACCAGAAAGGGAACCAGACTTGCAACAAAGATACTATGGTTACTACAACAGGACAGAATCGTAGAGTGGTACTGCACGAAAACACACCCTATGGTCCATTTCATTCACGCCAGCCAAATATCCTAAATTAATCTAGTCCCATTTTTCAGCATTTGGTCTACATTCCTCTAAACCCTTCCTACTCATATACCCATCCAGATGCCTCTTACATGTTGTAATTGTACCCGCCTCCACCTCTGGCAGCTCATTACATACACACACCACCGTCTGAATGAAAAAGTTGTCCCATAGGTCCCTTTTAAATCTTTCCCCTCTCACCCTATGCCCTCTGATTTTGGACTTCATTAGTCTGGGGAAGAGACCTTGTCTATTTACCTGACCCAAGCCCCTCACGATTTTGTAAACCTCTATAAAATCACCCTCAGTCTCCAATGCTCCAGGGAAAATAGCCCCCGCATTCAACCTAAACTGTGGATCCGGTACGTAGATGACACATTGGTCAATATTAAACGCAGCAAACTAGAAGAGACCCACCATCTCATCAACAATGTATTCACTGGGATTAAATTCATGACAGAAGAAGAAACAAACAATCAGCTTCCATTTCTGGATGTCAGAGCTGAACGTATGACCAATGGGGAGTTCCAGACCTCCATATACAGGAAAGCAACCCACACTGACCGAACCCTCACCACAGCAACCACCCCAACATCGACAAACAAAGCTGAATTAGGACACAATTTAAACAGGCCAGGATACACTGCAACGCTCCACAACTATGCAGGAAAGAGGAAGAGTACCTATGCAAAATCTTCGCTATTAACGGCTATCCCCGCAACTTCATCCACATGTGCCTACTGAATAGACAACAACAGGAGGACACGATACACCCTAACACACCGGCCACATTACCCTACATCAAGAATATATTGGAACTGACAATGAAACTCCTAAGACCACTAGGAATCATGGCTGCCCACAAGCCCACAGCCACTCTGCGACAAACACTCACAAGGATTAAAGACCACATTCCCACAATATGCAGAACCAACGTGGTTTACAAAATACCATGCAACGACTGCCACAAACATTACATCGGACAGACAGGGAGGAAACTAGCCATCAGAATACACGAACATCAGTCAGTAGCAAAACGGCACGATGAACTCTCCTCAATATCTGCATTCAGACAATGAAGGCCATCAGTTTAACTGGGACAAAGTAACGACAGTAGCCCAAGCCAAACATAGACACACACAGGAATTCCTAGAGGCACGGTTCTCCTCCCATTTGCAATCAACAAATGTATAGAATTGGACCCCATATACAAACCCATACAGAACAAAACCGGAAATGACCCTACTCACCATAATGGACCGAACAGTATAAATTCCAAGCAGAGTAGAATACCATCGCTTCATTGGAGGCTCCACTGATGATGTCACCTAGCATGGTGACGAAACGTCTGAACGAGAACAAGCCGGCTCGGTGAGCAAGTCAGTAACCTCAAAATAGCCCCAGCCTGTTCAGCCTCTCCCTGTAGCTCAAACCCTCCAACCCTGGCAACATCCTTGTAACTCTTTGTTGCACCCTTTCAAGTTTCACAACATCTTTCCTGTAGCAAGGAGACCAGAATTAAATGCAGTATTCCAAAAGTGGCCAAAGCAATGTCCTGTACAGTCACAACATGACATCCCAACTCCAATAACTCACCTCCTGACTCCCCAAAGCCTGTCCATCATCCTCAATGCACAAGCCAGGAGTGCGTTGGAATACTCCCCACTTACCTGGATGGGTGCAGCCCCACCAACACTCAAGAAGCTTGACACCATCCAGGACAAAGCAGCCTGGTTGATTGGCAATACATCCACAAGCATCCACTCCCTCCATCACCGACGCTCAGTAGCAGCAGTGTGTACTATCTACAAGATGCACTGCAGAAGTTCACCAAAGATCCTTAGTCAGCACCTTCCAAACCCATAACCACTACCATCTAGAAGGTCAAGGGCAGCAGATACAATGGAACACCACCCCCTGCAAGTTCCCTTCCAAGCCACTCTCCATCCTGACTTGGAAATATATCACCGTTCTTTCAGTGTCACTGAGTCAAAATCCTGGAATTCCCTCCCTAATAGCATTGTGGGTCAACCCACAGCAGGAGGGCTGCAGCGGTTCAAGAAGGCAGCTCACCCCCACTTTCTCAAGGGCAACTAGGGATGGGCAAGAAATGCTGGCCCTGCCAGCGATGCCCATGACTCTCAAGTGAATTTAAAGAAAAAACCCAGCCATCCAATAAAGATCATAGTTGGCCTTTGCTGCAACTTAAATTACCATCATTTCATATTTGTGCAATACCAGAATCTGCTAATCCTGATCTTAAAAATTTCAACTGACCCTGCAGTATCCACAGCGAAGGATGTTCTGTCTTTCCAGTGCTGCCCACCAGCTGGTTCTCAGTCGGCAATCCTCTGACCTCTGAATCACTAAGTTCCAGGTTCAAGTGTCCACCCAGGACCTGAACATAAATTTCAAAGATGGCACTCCAGTGCAATACTGAGGGGGGCGCTGCATTGCAGGAGGTGCTGTCATTTAGATGAGCTGTTAAGCAGAGGTTCCACCAGCCTGCTCAGATTGATGTAAAAGACCTTTACACTCCTATACACTCATGACTGTGCAGCCAAATGCCTCCCCAATTCCATTTACAAGTTTGCTGGTGACACCACTGTTGCAGGGTGGATCTCAAACAACAAGAAAGAATGTAGGAAAGAGACTGAGTGCTTAACAGCCTTGTGTAAAGACACCAATCTCTCCCTCACTGTCAGCAAAATGAAGGAGCTGGTCACTGACTTCAGGAAGCGGGGTGGGGGGCAAGTCCCTGTCTGCATTAACCGTGCTGAGCTGGAGATGGTCAACAGTGTCAAAGTCCTGGGAGTAATGATCATCAATTATCTGCCTTGGTCCACCCATGTTGCCGCAATAGTCAAGAAAGCAGAACAATGTCTCTACTTCCTCGGGAAGTTAACGGAATTTGGCATGTCCATAAGGACTCTTTGCAATTTTTATAGATGCAACATAGAAAGCATCCAATCTGGGTGCATCACAGTGTGGTATGGTAACTGCTCTTCCCAAGACTGCAAGAAACGACAGACAGTCATTAACACAGCTCAGTCCATCATGCAAACCAGCTTTCCATCCATTGACTCCACCTACACTTGCCGCTGCCTTGGGAAAGCAACCAACATAATCAACGACCCCTCCCACTCCAGTGATACTCTCTTCCACCCTCTTCTGTTGAGCAGAAGATATAAAAGCTTGAATACATCACGGACAGATTCAAGAACAGCTTCTTCCCCGCCGTTATCAGACTTCTGAACGGACCTCTCGAATGTTAATGTTGACCTTTCTCTCTCTGCACCTTCTCTGCGACTATAATACTGTATCCTAAACCCTGTTCTGCTACCCTGATGTACTTTATACGGTAAAATCTGTCTGCACAGCACACAAAACAACACTTCTCACTGTATCTCGGTACATGTGGCAACAATAAATCAATCAATCAATTTTGTGACTACTTCACAGAGGAGTAGGATAGATCCCCCCTGAGCTTAGGGCCAATATCACCAAAATAGATGATCTGTTTTGTCATTACCACATTCAACTTGCTCTGCACTAATCAGCCTCTGCATTACCCACATTACTGCAGTCCCAAACTTCAAAAATACTTCATTGGCAGTAAAGAGTTTTGACACATCCAGTCATCATGCAGATCACTGTATAAAATCCAAGTCTTTCTTTTACAACAAATACAGAGAATGCTTGAGATACTCAGCAGGTGTGGCAGCATCTGTGGAGAGAGAAAGAGTTAACATTTCGGTGGCTCCTCTTCAGTTCTGAAGAATAAATATGGAGCTTCCTTTAGCTGGCCTGAGAAATGAAATGGAGATGAGAGATGTTAAGAAAGGAAACTGTCGAGGCTGGGGTACAGTCCCTGAGTGAAAATTAAATGCCTTAAGTCAGCTGCTGAAACCTGGCCTCTGAGGTATAAGAACATAAGAAACAAGAGCAGGAGTAGGCCATATGACACCTTGGGCCTGCTCCGCCATTCAATAAGATCATGGCTGATCTTTTTACGGACTCAATTCCACTTACCCGCCCGCACGTCATAACCCTTAATTCCTTTACTGTTCAAAAAATCTATCTATCTTTACCTTAAAAACATTCAATGAGGAAGCCTCAACTGCTTCACTGGGCAGGGAATTCCACAGATTCACAACCCTTCCATTGGTCAGACACAGGACAGCATTAATACATCACTTCATACATAAGTGGAAGAGACTTTTTAACGGGCATGCCCAGGCGACACTGCCTAAACCAACGTGTCAGTGATAGTTTTAATGTTGCGAAGGTTCAGAACATGTTGGGCACTTTGGGCTGTATCCATTCAAGTTGAGAAAACGAGGTGATCATATTGAAACAGACAAGATCCTGAGGTCACATGACATGGCCGACGCTGTTCGGATGCTTCCCCTTGTGGGAGAGACTAGAACCAAGAGATGCAGTTTAAAACTGAGGGCTTTGCCTTTGTAGGACAGTGATGAGGAGATTTTTTTTTTGTCTCCTACAGAGTTGTGTGTGTCCGTGGGATTGCCTTCTCCAGGAAGCAGTGGAGCTGGGGTCATTGAATATTTTTAAGGCAGAAGTAAATAGACTTTTGACTAACGAGGAAGTCAAAGGGTATCCATTGGCAGGGGTAAACAAGAAAGTGGAGGTGAGGGCATAATCAGGTCAGTCACGATTGTAACCACTGACAGAGCAGAATCCAGAGGCTGAATGGCCTACTCTCACTCCTACATTATCTTTAATTCCCCAAAAAGGAGCCTTTATTACGTGAGATGACGTAAGGTCTCATCCTCCTGACATCTCTCCAACAAATCTGAGGAATGTTCAAAATCTACCGGCGCAAGTTAGCAGAGGTGCAAAGTAGCATATCGTCAAAGCTTTCCAACACAGTCTGTTACAGATAGAAATTAAATAGATACCCCCATAACATCCCACACCTCTTCCTCTACAGCACATATAGCCTTTGTCTAAACTAGCTTGGCTACGATACACAGGAATCCAAAAAAAATTCCATGCAGCATTTTAACATTCATTGCTGCATTGGTATAACGCCACCTTGCTCGAATAATGAATGCAGCTACATTTGAAGAGAGGTTTTCATATCCTCAGAATATTCCAAGGTGTTTTACAACAATGGCAGACTTTTTGAACTATAGTCCCTGACGTAATGTAAGGGAAGGTGGCAGTTAATTTTACATTAAAAAAATTTCCCACAGTCATGGAGGCAAATCTGTTTTAATGATGGACGTTGGTCGCAGGATTGTTGCTGGCTGAGGGATCAGGGACAGAGCCCCCTGTTGCTCTCTGAATAATGGCATGGGATCTTCGTCCGAGGGCAGATGGCACCAACACAGTTTAACATCGCCTCCTGAAGGGCCTGGATCCACATACAATTCGAGATCTTAGAAAACGAGACATGGCGATGAAACCTTTCATCTTGAGTCCAGGTTCAAATCCAGCTCAACCTTAAGGAATGACCATCTCTTTCCACCTTCAATGTGGGAATCCAAAGTGACTCCAGCAAGCATGAACATCATTGTTCACAGCAGCAAGTAGGCAGAGCTAGGGAACTCTCCATCTTGTCGATAAATAGCACAGTATGTGGTTCCACTGCACAAAACCATCTACATTTAGTATTTAATTTGGAAATAGTTCATTTAGTGGCAAGTTGACAGCTGCTGTATAAAATATATTCCTTAAATGATATCATCATCAGCTCTCAACTGGTAAAATAATCCTGTGATTTATATTTATTGGTCAATGGATTGAGTATAGGAGTTGGGAGGTCATGTTGTGGCTGTACAGGACATTAATGAGGCCAGTTTTGGAATACTGCATTCAATTCTGTCTCCCTGCTACAGGAATGATGTTGTGAAACTCGAAAGGGTTCAGAAAAGATTTACAAGAATGTTGCTGGGGTCGGAGGGTTTGAGCTATAGGGAGAGGCTGAATAACTTGGAGCTATTTTCCCTGGAACACCGGAGGCTGAGTGGTGAATTTAAACAGGCCTACAAAATCATGAGGGGCATGGATAGGTGCATAGTTAAAGTCTTTTCCCCGGGGTAGGGAGCCCAAAACTAGACAGGATAGGTTTAAGGTGAAAGGGTAAGGAATTAAAAGGGACCTAGGGGGCAACTTTTTCACACAGAGGGTGGTGCGTGTATGGAATGAGCTGCCAGAGGAAGTGGTGGAGGCTGGAACAATTACAACATTTAAAAGACACCTGGATGGGTACATGAATAGGAAGGGTTTAAGAGGGCTGGCAAATGGGACTAGATATATATAGGATATCTGATCGCATGGATGAGTTGGACCGAAGGGTCTGATTCCGTGCTGTATAACTCTATGACTATGACGGGATTATGGGGATTTTTAAGTTGCAGGGGCAGAGTGCGAGCCTGATTTCTGACAAACTGCAAGGCCTCTTTAAATCCTTACATTGTTTTTGCTGTCGGCCGGCATGGTGGAATGGATTGATCTCTATGACCTCTAAGGAAATAAAAGCCAGCGAGACAGTAAGTGTTTTTGTTTCCTCCAGAAATCCAGGCTTTTCAGCAACTCCTTCAAACCCCCTGTTCTTCCTAGCCATTTCCCCCACCCCCGTCATGTCAAGGACCAAAGGATCCCCACCCAAAAAAATACTGACCTTTTCCCAAGGCCCCTGTTCCCCGACCCGACACAAACAGCTCCTGTAACCTCCAATTTCTCACTCTGGAGCCTTGTGGACATTTGAGATTTAAAATCGGATCCAACTGGGGAAGCGTTTGGGAAACGCTGTGCCAGAAGGAGTAACAGGAGGTGGAAAAGAGAAAGAGGATGGGATCAGCTTTCTGCTGCAGTGACATGTGCCCCATGTGGGTGCCTTCATACTGACAGGCTCCAGCTTTGGACTACACTGTCGAGGGTAGGAATCAGCACCATCAGGAGGGTGAGGGCAGTCACTTCCCCAGGAGCAATCCTCAGTCCCCTGACACACACACACACACACACACTCTCACACACACACAGACACAGACACAGACACAGACACACACACACTCACACACACACAGACACACACACACTCTCTCTCACACACAGACACACTCTCTCACACACAGACACACACACACTCTCTCTCACACACACACACACACTCTCTCACACACAGACACACACACACACACACACACACTCTAGTAGACCGAATGGCAGCCATCTGGACTCCCACCGAGTTCTGAAGGATGCTGCTAATGTTGTAATGGAAACGTGAATAGTGGCGATCAGACATGCAAGTTACATCGTCAATGTCCCTGGCCTCTCATGGGGTTTCTGAACTTCTTGCACCCAGCTCCTCAGGAGCTGTAGGTCTCCATGTATTAGCCTCCATGTCTACTTACTGCCTCTGCCTCTCTAAGCAGGTGTTTGATGGCCTTCTGGTCAGAACACGACCTTGCCCTAACCTTCTGTCTCATCCCAAGGTGTGCATGCCAGCGTCCGAATAACATGGCGTCTGGTCCCTCCCATTGTTGCAGGTCACGCCCTTACAGATGCCACACATAGATGGTGATGGAAAATAATTTAAAGGTACTGCACACTTAAAGGGGGCACATCAAAAATGACATTTGGGAGAACATTGGTCTCTGTCAGGTTGCCCCATTCCTTACTGTTTCCTAAGCCAGAAACCCCCTACAGTGCAGAGAGAGGCCATTCAGCCCATCAAGTCCATAGTGACCCTCCAAAAAGCATCCCACCCAGACACACAGCCCTATCCTATAACCATAACCCTGCATTTCCCATGGCTAAACCAACCAGCCTGCACATCCCTGGGCACTACGGGCAATCTAGCATGGCCGATCCACCTAACCCGCACATCTTTGGACTGTGGGACGAAACCAGAGCACCCAGAGGAAACCCACACAGACACGGAGAGAACATACCATCTCCAAGCAGATGGTCACCCAAGACTCGAATCAAACCTGGGTCCCTAGCACTGTGAGGTAGCAGTGCTAACCACTGTGCCACTGTGCCACCCACAGTCAGATTCACTTCCATCAGGTAGGTTCCCCTGCATCTACAATGTACCTCCCCTTTAGGAGGTGCAGGTTAGCTTTAAGAAGCACTGGCTGATATGCACAGCATTAGCTGTGTACTGGAAAGACAAGGAGAGGGCAGTGCCAACGTGGCATGCTACCTCCATGCCAATGAAATAGGCAGAGTGTAACGCTTGTGCCTGCCTTCTGGGTCCACTCAGTACAGCCACCCAGCTCCCCTGTTCTGGAATAAATAAAAACAGAAATTGCTGGAGAAATTCAGCAGGTCTGGTAGAATCTGTGGAGGGAGAAACAAAGCTAATGTTCTGGATCTGGTGACCCTTTTTTAGAACTTATAGCAGCTACACGACTGCTTCTCTTGTTCTAAATTCACGCACAAAGGCAAACGGGAGGGAGATGCTGTCTGTTCTCAATGATGGCTGCAACTACTGAGGGAGTTTCTGATCAGACAACAATACATCGTGTTTTGCTAAAAATCAAACAGACAGGTATCCATCTGCATGACAAAGCAATTCATGTTCTATCTATCGAACCAGTATGAAAGAATTGCTTGTTTTGTAGTTGCCATTCACGTGAAAGAAAACCAGGAGTTTACCTTGGACATCAGCCTCAGTATTCTTAATCCATGTTTGGCTGTATGCTTTTACGTTGCAATTCTCAGGACTCTCAATATCTACCACTCCTCTCATATACGCTGCATTGAAGATGCCAGTCCCTCTCCTTTGTCCAACCGATCTTGTTTATTTTGTTTCGGAGACGTGTACCATTTGGGTAAATGAAATGTTATAACTCATGGCTACACTTGATGTATCCTCTTTGCTTCTGTGAGATCATGTTGCTTGAAAATCAAGTTGAGTAATCAGTTAGCTGATCACTACAGCATCAGGTGAGAAATCACACGACACCAGGTTACAGTCCAACAGGTTTATTTGAAAACACAAGCTTTCGGAGCCTCGCTCCTTCTTCAGATGTCAGTGATAGAGGTAGTGTCAGACACAGAATTTATAAATAAAAGATCAAAGGGTCACACCACTGATGAGGACGTATTAAACTTTAGATGCTGTTAAATCTTTAATCAGTTAGAAGGTTTTAATTCCTTTCAAGTCACAAACAGATTCTAAACAAGGCCTCACACCTAACATGCATTGTCTCACCTAAAATGTCACCCCTTCTTTACACTGATAAAGCCTTTAGTTCTCTCAGGGCAGTGACTTGAAAGGAATTTGAGGATTTACATGTACATATTAATCAATTCAAACCTTCTAAATGATTGAAGATTTAACAGCAGCTTTGATTTATTTAATACATCCTCATCAGTGGTGTGACCCTTTGATCTTTTACTTATAAATTCTGAGTCTGATATTATCTCTCTCACTAACACCTGAAGCAGGAGCTAGGCTCCGAAAGCTTGTGTTTTCAAATAAACCTGTTGGACTGTAACCCGAGATAACAAGGTGTAGAGCTGGATGAACACAGCAGGCCAAGCAGCACCAGAGGGGCAGGAAAGCTGACGTTTCGGGCCTAGACTCTTCCTTGTCCATCCCAGCCCAACACCGGCTCCTCCACATCACAGTCACTACAGTCGCACGGCTGCCTAATCTTTGCACCAGACAGAAAGGAAAATCTTCCCCACTTCCCACAATTGAGTGAGAGAGAAAAAAACAAGAAGTGGAAAAACTCAGCAGCTTCAGCGGTGTCCGTGGTGAAGTTTATTTTTCTCAGATTTCCACAAACACTATCTAATCCAGCACTGTCTGTTTTTGTTTAGAATTGCCTGCAGCATCAGTGTGAATTTTGTTCTCCCTCGCATTCAAAACTAAACCAGCATTTTCGAAACTTACAAAATGCTGCGCCACATTTTGCTTTTTTCACTGCATGCTTAAACGATTCAGTAAGTCAGTGCTCAAAGGGTTGAGTGCAAGCAGTCTACAGTGGTATCACAGGAGCAGGAAAACTTGACGTTTCGGGCCTAAACCCTTCATCAGAAATGGGGGAGGGGAAGAGGGTTCTGAAATAAATAGGGAGAGAGGGGGAGGCGGATAGAAGATGGATAGAGGAGAGGATAGGTGGAGAGGAGGCAGACAAGTCGAAG
>JAHRHZ010000095.1:7562336-7682747 GCA_024137785.1 Ginglymostoma cirratum | reverse complement strand
AGGCCCGAAACGTCAAGCTTTCCTGCTCCTATGATGCTGCTTGGCCTGCTGTGTTCATCCAGCCCCACACCTTGTTATCTCGGATTCTCCAGCATCTGCAGCACCTTTTATCTCTCATAAATAACCCACAACACATTTAGTAGCAGGAAGACACGATAGGGTACAGAGATATAACAGTTATGTTGCTTGACTAGTCATCCAGGGGTCTGAACTAATAGTCCAGTGAGTTCAAATCCAAACATAGCAGTTTGAGAATCTGAATTCATTTGTAAAAGCTTGGTATTGATTAAAAGAAAAAAGGCCATGATTATTTTTCTTCTCTCCCATTCTTTAAGAAGATCTATTGTCTTTGTCTAGTCTGGTCTGGTCTATAGGTGAATCACACCCCACATTGAGATGATGGACTGTCCTTTGAAGAAGTCAAGTGATTTATTGAACTGGGTACAAAACAAAAAATCAGACCATGACAGTTCCAGGCATGAGTGTGGAGTTAAGTCCATGATCTTATTGAATTGGCAGAGCTGAGTTGAGGGAACACATAGCCTGATCTGGCTTCCAAACCAAAAACAAAAATTTGCTGGAGAAACTCAGCAGGTCTGTGGAGAGAACTGACGAAGGGTCACTGGACCCGAAACGTTAACTCTGCTTTCTCTCCACAGATGCCAAGTTTCTCCAGCAATTTCAGGTTTTGTTCCAGATTTCCAGCCACCACAGATATAATTCCTACTCATGGTTCACATGATCTCATATGAAGGACACCACTTTCCCAGCAGCAGTTCACAATGCAAAGCCAACATGAACTTGTATTTTTTTTTTAAAAAATCATTCCACAACTATCCACTGTAAATGCTTATGTTAGTGAACCCAGCAGTACTCCCATGACGATTAACTGGTGTTGCAGTAAATATGATATTGGTATGATAATGGAGTTAATATATGTTTGTTCACATTGAGCTTAATTTCCATACTCAATTCTGAGAAAGTGGCGGGTACAGTTTTCCCAGAAGTCATTTGACTCGTAAGCACAGAAAAAAGCGCCCAATTAAAAATACGAGGATTGATCATTTCTTGTGCATTTTTGACAATGTTTGGTAGTTCTCCCCATTCACAGCCTCGTCTACCTCGTGACTAGTCAGTTCTCAGCCCCATGTCAGTTTATATTGGCAGAGAACTGCAGCAACCACAAACCACAAACATGTTAAATTGCCCATAACGTTCAGGGATGTGTAGATTCAGTGGGTTATCAGGGGATGGGTCTGGGTGGGATGCTCTGAGGGTCGGTGTGGCCTTGTTGGGCCGAAGGGCCTGGTTCCACACTGTAGTGATTCTATGATCTATCCAGAGAGAATGGTATAGTCGTGGTGCGCAGCATTTGAATCTTGGCATTCTTGTTAATGTACACAGTTCTACCGCAGGGTGATTACATGCCACATGGCTTCCTATTGGTGCAGGAAAACAGCACTTAAAACCAACTCTGTGCAAAGACAGCATTCAAGCCCATCGAAACCACTTCTCTTGGTAAATGGGAGTACTTCACTTCAGGAGAAATGGCCTGCGCATTGTCTGAAGGTGGTGGTTTTCAGTACAAATGGACTGTGAATAATAGTCAGACTGGAAACATTTGAGGACACGGCAAAAATGTTGGCCATCAAATCAAATATTCTCTCATCTCTAGCTGGCTTACACATCTGATAGGACCCGGGTCCTAAGTAGCTAACAGTCACATGAAGCCTTTGACAATAGCACCTTGGGATTCTCTCAATCACTTGCAGGAACCTCAACCATTGCTACACTGTTTCTTTGAGATTTGCACTAACCCTTCATTGGAGTTATTGCAGACGAACAAGAAAAAAAAAAATCACTCGACCCACATATACCACAAACTACCATGAGGCAGTTCAACTTTAACAGCATCTGAGTGTCAAGCCCAAATCCTGCCTTCATTCAACATCTGTCCACACACAGACACTGCGCACAGGGTGGCAATTGGAAACAAAAAGGACTTGCATTTATATAGTGCCTTTCATTGGTTAGGCCACTTTTGGAAAACCAAATTCAATTCTGGTCTCCATGCTATAGGCAAAATATTGTGAAACTTGAAAGGGTGCATAAAAGATTTACAAGAATGTTGCCAGGGTTTGAGATACAGAGAGAGGCTGAACAGGCTGGGTCTATTTTCCCTGGAGCATTGGAGGTTGAGCGATGATCTTATAGAAGTTTATAACATCATCAGGGACATGGATAGGGTAAATAACCCAGGTCTTCTTCCCAGGGGAGGGGAGTCCAAAACGAGAGGGGCATAGGTTTAAGGTGAGAGGGTAAAGATTTAAAAGGGACCCAAGGACAAACTTTTTCACTCAGAGAGTGGTGTGTGTATGGAATGAGCTGCCAGAGGAAGTGATGGAGGCTGGTACAATTACAACATTTAAAAGGTATCTGAATGAATATATGAATGGGAAGAGTTTAGGAAGAGATGTGGGAAAATGCTGGCAAGTGGGGCTAGATTAATTTAGGATATCTCAGCATGGACGAGTTGGACCAAAGGGTCAGCTTCCGTGCTATACATCTCCATGAATCTATGACTACAGGCCGTCCAATAGCTCAACAGAACCAACGAAGTGCTTTAATGAAATAGTCCAGGGCATCCCAAGTGGGGTCATGGGCTGAAATGTTGGGGACATGAGTTCCCAGGCAGCAACGGTCATTGAAGAGCCTCACGCCCATTTCCCCCACTCTAACTTGTATCCTCTTCCCCACTCCCCACACAGTTCTTATCAAGAGGGTCACAACAATTTTCAGGCTGGGGAGGTCACAGTGGGAAAACATTTGGGAAACTCTGGTGTATTCACTGTTGTCATGTGAGAAACTAAGCAAACCATTTGTACGAGGCAAGCTCCCACAGGCAATGTATAAGATTGACTGTTACAGCGAGACTGAACGAGTGAGAAATAATGACTTGGATCGGTGATGCCTGGGAGATCCCAGACCAAGGTCTTGGAACCTGGTTTGGATCAGCTCAAAGCACAACCCCAAGAATCTGAAACCTTCCACTTGGTACAACTGAGCCACTCACCGTCTATACTTAACTAAAACCCGAAAGAACCAGAGATGCTGGAAATCTGAAACAAAAACAGAAATTGCTGGAAATGCTCAATAGGTTTTGCAGCATCTGTGGAGAGAAAGCAGGGTTGACTTTTCTGGTCCAGTGACCCTTCCTCAGTTACTGCTGAGATTTTCCAGCAATTTCTGTTTTTGTTTCACTGTCTTTGCTTACTCACTGACCTTAGTTTCTCAACTTCTCACATTCTTCAAGCTTTTAGCATTATTACTGAAAAGCGAAACACGTCGTTGCAGCTTTTTCCATTTTGCACTTATCAGGTCACATGGAACAATAAACCAAATCTCAAGCAATAACAACAGTTTGCACTATGGGAGGGAAGGATGGTGATCAGTCGGTAAGTCAACTCCCATTGGCCAGGGTGGTCGCCATGAATCTCTAATGTTACACAGCAGGAACCCAGTGATAAAAATCATTTATATTTAAGGTGCCCTGAGGTACAGGATCAAAAATACTGGAAGGAACCACCTGGTCTCACGGACGTGGGTTTTAAGCAGGACCCAGTGGTAACGAGAGTCTGGATCAGCAGCTAGACATGTTCCACTTGGTGATTTCGCAGAGAGTAGCACAACACCGGCGGTGGCAGGGAGCTGGTCTGAATCATTAAGTTGCCACTTGTAGACAGATTGGGGTTCAGCTGGAAGTGGTATTCAGGCCTGGGGCAGGGTTGGTGACAAGGCCTGCTCCAGTCACTGCCCCCATTAGCAGCAGCAGGAACATCCCCTCCACGGGCCTAGGCTGCTCGCCATAGCTACACAGCTCCTCAAAATAAAGACTGAGACTTCCTCAGACGCTACAGGATGGAGGCTACCACAGAATCTCCCCCCACCTTCAATTGAGCAGCTTTCCCAGAGACAATATTTGAACTGTGTCCTCTCTGGGAAGATCTCATAAGCTACCAATGAGTTGGGCGGCAGGGAGCGGGGTGGAAATGAAGATATGGAAATGGTCCTGCTCTGCCATCGTCCTTAAAGGAGATAGGATCCCATCCATTTTGAGGCATTCGAACCGCCATCTTTTCATGTACTCATTCCTTTAGCACCTCCTTTTATCCCATAGCTCTCTGTTCACTTAATCTGCTTTACAACTTTCTGCTCTGTTGAGACCTCACCAACCTGAAACATTAACTCAGTTCCTCTGTCCACTGAGCATTTGCCAACATTTTCTGTTTAGTTGTAGGATTAGTTTATTCTCTTAAAACACTAACTCTTCTTGTTTCCAACCTACACACAATACACATATAGCAAGTCTAACTTATGGCACCACAACTGTAAGAGTAATAAAGGATGTATTACACTTTGTCATATTTTGGATATACACATCAGAACTTCACCCGGGGGCGTTTAATGCAGACTGGAGTGATGAGCTTGTGTATACAAAACAAACCGCTGGTTGTCGTCAGTTGCAAAACAGTTAAAACACAAGTAAGTTTTCCAGACAATATTAAACCACAAGCACTAGGCTCTGGTATTTTTTTGAACATCAGCAGAACAGCAAGATGGAACAGTTGTGAAATATTTCTAATTCTTTGCACTGAAAACGTTTTTCTTTAAGTGACTTTGTGTAATTTTCATGCCGATGATGTGACAGGAGAAAAAAGGCGATCCTCTAATGAAGGGTCTGACCCAAACCATTAACCCCATTTCATTGCTTTTTCCATGTTGACTCGCCAGTTCCATATTCCCAGCATTTTCTGTTTGTGCATCACCGCTTCTTTCGGACGTTCCTTCGCCAAAGCGGTGCCACAATTGGCCAGATATCAGATTCACCGATCAAGCAATGATTAACACAGAGTAACTGATCATACCCGGAACGTGTTTACTCAAACTCCTTCTCCCCACCCAAAAAAAGCTGGCATTACTGTTTGAGTCTGTGTTGTTGTACCAGGGGGGAACTGCATTTGTGCGGCTGGTTATCCTACATTGACTGAAGGAAGAAGACAATGTTGATTCTGTTTTTCCTACAACAAAGGAGATAAACTCCAACACTCACTGCCTCCTTTCCAGGATTACTGGGATGTATTTAAATCAATGGTGTTTGGGGGAACAACCTGGAGTGAAATTCAAGTAGTCGATATTGTGCTTTGGGGGTTGAATGTAATCTGCTCTGCCTATCATTCAATATGACCGTGGCTGATTCTGTATCTCCATGTTATCATAGAATCCCTAGAGTGTGGAAGCAGGCCATTCAGCCCATTAAGTCCATTCCCACCCTCCAAAGAACATTGCACACAGACCCAATCCCCTTCCTATAACCCTGCATTTCCCATGGTTAGTCTACCTAGCCTGCATGTCTCTGGACGTTACAGGCAATTTAGCACGGCCAATCCAGCTAAACTGCACATCTTTGGATTGTGGGGGGAAACTGGAGGACCCGGAGAAAACCCACACAGACACTGGGAGAATATGCAAACTCCATACTGAGTCTAAGGGAGGAATTGAACCTGTGCCCCTGGCACCGTGAGAGGCAACGGTACTAACAACTGAGCCACTGTACCTCCCACTTAAATTCCCATATTCTCCCCCTACTCCTAACGCCTTTAAAAAAAAATCAAAAAAGTTATCTATTTCTTTCTTGAATATATTCAGTGACTTGGCCTCCACAACCTTCTGTGGTCAACTATTCCACAGGTTTGCCACCCTTTATGTGAAGAAATGTTTCCTCATCTCTGTACTAATTCATCTCAACCACATATCTTGAAATTGTGTTCCCCTGGTTCGAGACTCCCCAGCCAAGGAAAACATCTTCCCCGCATCAAGTCTGTCCACCCCTGTTAGAATTGCGTATACTGCAATCAGATCCCATTTCATCCAGCTAATATACCTAGCCTGTACATCCCCGGACACTGTGGGGTATTTTAAGATGGCGATCCACATCTTTGGACTGTGGGAGGAAACCGGAGCACCCAGAGGAAACCCACGCAGACACAGGGAAGAATGTGCAAATTCCACACAGACAGTCGCCCGAGGGTGGAATTTAACACGGACCTTGGCACTGTGGGGCAGCAGTGCTGACCACTGAACCACCATGCCACCCTATCTGCTAAGGTTACACTCTACAGTACTTTAAATGAGCTCTAGGAGAACTCCCCAAGGACTCCGCCCCAGCCCTCCGAAAATGAACCTGCTCCCATCTGCCCCGTGCCATTCCCTGGTCATACCCATTCAACTGAGCTCGTCAGGCCTCAATCTGACACATTGACTCCTCTTGGCAGGTCAAAAGGAGTGGGAATCTCAATAAGGGTGAGGTGGGGCTGCTGCAAACAAAATGGACAGGCTGCTGCTGGAACAGGAGCAAAAAAGTCACGTAAAGGTACGAATATGGGAACAAAATAGAGGTAGGCCACTCAGCCCTTGGAGCTCACTTTGCAATGCAGTTAGATCACTGCTGAACAAAACAAATAAATAAATAAAAAAATACCGTGGATGCTGGAAACCTGAAACAAAAACACAAAGTCCTAGAGAAACTCAGCACATTTGGCAGCATCTGTCCAGCGAGAGAATCAGAGTTAACATTTCTTGTCCAGGTCTGAAGGAGAATTAGGGTCTTGTGACACAGTGGTAATGTCCCCAACTCTGAGCCAGAAGCTCTAGGGTCAAGCCCCACCTGCTCCAAGGTTGTGAAGTAACATTCCTCAGGTCAATGAAGAAGTATCTAAAAGCAATGCTTTGGAGGTGAATGTGAGAAGAGGATGCAACACATTTGGATGCCTGTTATACTGCATGTTGTGATGTGAAGCTGGTGCACTTTGGGTTACACAGTTATATTTGTGCTTACTTTTTTTTCCTCATAATACAGATGCTGTGCCTGACCTGCTGAGTATTTCCAGTATTTTTTTTTTAAAGACAGGTTTGTAGCATCTACAGTGTTTTTGATTTTGTCTTTGGTGTCCCATTGCATCGTTGACTAGGAACAGGAAGCCTCGCCCAGCATCCTTTCCCAAGGCCAGGCGAGGCATAACACACTCCCCATATTTAACCATCACTGCACCCAAGCAGCCAGCTCTGTGCAGACTCTGGAATACCCAGAGAAAGAGTCTACTCAATAACAAAATCCACATTTTCAAACTTTCCAATATGTCACAGCATTATTCCACACCCAGAAAGTGGCCTGCTGGAGAGTGAGTGGGCAGTGAGACTAACTGAGTATACAACTGGCAATTGGACAATGATTCTCATACTGTAAGAATCAATTGTTCATCAGTAACTCCTAGTGAAGAGAGGATTAAAGAACCCATTGCAATTCCCCCAGACCCTTTTCAGCCCTCTGTGAAATTGAAATTATGCAGAATCATTTCACCAGACTATGGAAGAGAGGCTAGGTGTGAATGGGACGTTTAAAGTAAATCAGGGTAGAGTTGGGGGACACCTGAAACTCAGTTAAGTTCCCAAGTAGATTCACTGCCAACTAGTAGTAAAAATAATTACACCAGTTGGGATGCTCAGCGGTGACCATGCTCATAACTGGGTATTACAGTAGAGATCAGTTCCTGAACAGAACTGGAAAAGGATCCTTAGTATACAGTCAATAGCTTTCTTCAAACAGGTACAGTACAGCCAGAGTGGTACATTGTTGCATGCAGTCATATAGATCAATCCTAGGTTATGTAGTGCCTGTTTGTTTTCCCTTCCGGTTAAATAGTCTATATTTCGATATGGTCTTCCTACAAAAAGACAGAAGCCCAACTTTTTACATAGAGGGTAGCCCAGCTATGATAGAAAGAGGATAATTTTTTTGTTGGCAAGACAGAGTCCAGTCAGTCACAATGTTAAAACATCACTGAACAGACGACCCCAGGAGATTGAACCTGCCTCCCACAGACACCCAGTAGGATTCAGCCCAGTGAAAGGGTGCATACCACTGTTGCTTGGAGTCGCAGACGTTCTCTTGCTGCAGTCCTCTCGGGTTCCTGCTCCACGGGGGCACACGGACTCCAGGGAATGAAGAGGAGTACAGCACCCAGTACTTTCAAGGTTGAGGGTCGCCGGAGCGAATGTTGCAAAGTCATCATGCGCCCCTACCCTCAGAAATAAGTGTCCGTTCACAGTCGTGAGTTGGTTTGTAATTGGTTGAGTCGTTCAAGTGAAATCTGTGCAGTCATTTCGAGACGAGGTGCAGCTAGCTGGAGGAGAACCCCACTTTTTTTTCCCCTTCTCAATTACACCAGAGTCGGTCAGAGTTCTCTGTTCAGCAACTCGGTGTTTGACTTTACAAGCAGCCGGAATGCCAAGGCGTGTGTGCGCCTTTTGCCTGCGGAGGCACAGTAATCAGAAAGAATATGAGTCGACTGCACTTATTAGCACCACCCAGCCAGCTAACGGGGACCGTAAGTCACCGCCCAGTCCCCTTTTAAAAGGGCAATGCTTCGGTGTTCGGGCGAGGCGAGACAACAGGAATCGGACTGTAGTTATACCTCACGCTGTGCACGTCTGGAGTTATGCATCATGTTTATGCGCGCCCCTTTTTTGTAAGGAGTAATTCCAAATTCCTAGCAGAAAGCACCACTACACACAGACCAAATCTTAAATTACATGAAAACGATAGCATCCTTCCCACTAGCTTTACAAGCCGCCGAGATTTTTGCACTTACCACAGCCACTGGGGTGGAGGAACTGGGAGCTGCGTACGATCAGTGGTATCTTCAGCCATATAGAGAAGCGAAGAGAGTACCTAAACGAGCATTGATCCCTCCCTTAGAAGAGGAGACTGGGAACTTATTGATCCATGAGATGTAGCTGTCACTGGCTAGGTCAACATTAAATAAAGGTATTTAATGCTAAGAGGCAGCTACTTGACTGTAGATTCAGAGTCTCATGTTTACCATAGCAAATAAGGATACGCGTGAATCAGTTGAATTTCACCCAACAACAGTTTCATGGGCATAAGCTGGCACTAAAAGCCTAATAGTTATTGAATTCAACTTCTACCATCCGCCACTGGGGGAAAAGGAGGATGCAAACCAAGTAATAGTCCAGCAATACCAAGAAGCAATCAGTTCCCTCCAATTAAAAATGATAGCAAAGACGAGAGCTTTGAAGAGGTAGATTGTAACAAATAATAGAATAGGATAGAGGCAAGTTCAAAAAATAGTTGAACATCAAGGGGCAAATTAGGAGAGTACAAAAGGAACAAAGCACAAAAGTAGGGCAATTATGCTACAACTGAATAGGATATATTTAGATTAGCGTGTTGTTTTTGTCTTGCCTGGAGTGGCTTAGTCCTGGGATGACAGAAAGATGGGAGTTGAAAAATAAGGGCTTGAGAGGGGGCATGTGAGAAGACTGGTTTCCCAGAAACCCAAACCAGGGACCCAATCTGTGAAAAGAAGAATACCTAATATTTAAACACAGGGAAATTTGAGTCTTTAGATTAAAATATCCTTCCAGGCAACAGTTGAAATTGGGTTAATGAATATATTCAAAAATGTTAGATTTTTTCAAAAAAATCTACAGTAGAATTAAGGATTCTGGAGGGCAGGCAGGCAGACAGAATAGGTCAAATAACCTCTTATCTTCTCTTAATTGACTGTGATTACATGGGTATTGATCACCTAACAAAAAGGATATTCCTTATCAACCCCTCATTAGTAAGGATACCAAAGGTTGAGTGAGATAACAAGGTGTGGGGCTGGATGAACACAGCAGGCCAAGCAGCATCATAGGAGCAGGAAGCCCTGCTCTTAGTCAAAATTATGGCATTGAATTTTTGCTTTCTACCCTCAGAGCCACAATAGAACATGTTAAAAGATGACTCTTACAACCATGCAGCACACCCTTATGACACCTTTGCAGCAGGTTGAATTTGAACCAGGGCCTGCTGGACATTATCACTGCAGCATGAGATCATACAACTTGTCTGCCATTTGTTGACATTCACAATTCCTCAGCATATTACTCAAAGTCACTGATCTACTGTAGAGAGCATGGCATATGGTTTCACAGTTCAGCATTATTGACTTGACTATAGTAATGATCTTATTAGAACTCAAAATGTGCATTAGGCCTTCAAACAAATTTTACTCAGTACATGATTTAATAACTTCAGTTTTTTTTTTGAGAGAAAGGCATTTTAGGGGGTCTTCCTCAGGCTGCCACCCACCACGAAGATCTCTGCTAGTGTTGTTCAGGCAGGAGATCTCTCCACAACTGCCTCTTGTTATCAATCCCTATATGTGCACGTTTACATTATAGGTCATGGGCTGTTTCATATGTCTACATGAAACTTAAAGCTATTTACAGATATTTTCCATAGATTGTATTTCCCAACTGATGGCAGAAAGGCAATACAGCATTCAAAATTAGTTAATGCAATGGCTGCCTTGGGATTAGCTCAACATAATTCACAAATTTAATGCTAAAAAAACAAACAACCATGCCCTTGAGTTGCAAAGATACTCCTGTTGTAATAGATTACCTTTGCTGGGGTATGTGCACATACATGGTTGGAGTAGGGAAAAGAAACATTACTTCATGAAAAAAGGCTACAAAAAAAAAAGTTAAACTGGGGATAACGGATCTGTTCTACCTGGATTGCAGGGAAGTAACTTCACCTCTGTCCCCTCCACCATTTGAAAGAGAAACAAAAGTTGCCACAAGTTCCAAAAAAAAAACTGGAGTGCAGTTCTTTCATCGTTTATAGAAACGCTTCCAAATTCTGGAGCGTAATCAACAACTTAGATTTTAACAGCCACTGTATTGCTGATGCAGAAGTACTGCTGCATTCCAGAAGTGGGAGCAGTACTTAAATATGACAAAATGTTCTCAAACTATTATTATAATCTACAACTTAAAGTGCAAATGATACAGTCTGTTGAAAGAACAAACTAGAACTTCCTAGACATACAATCAGTGGTGCCCTGCAAAAACAAAACAAGTTAAACTTTTAAATCAATCTCACTTTATCCTCAGTTTATAAAAAAAAATAATAATTGGTCCAGGCTGTAGAGATTCTCACCTTTAGGAAATCAGGTTTTTAATTCACTTCATTAACTAGCCTAGATGATTGCAGTTGAGCATCAGCCAATTCAAAGCAGCCCATTTGATCAGTACATCACTTCAACCTTAAAACAAAAAGGTTCATTTCCTTCACAATTGGTATGCAATGGCATTAGAGCATACCATCTACAAAGTTGCACTGCACCGACTTGCCAAGGCTTATGCAATAACACCCAGATCACCTTTACCTCCTACAAAAGACAGAAACATAGGACCACTATAACAGCCAGGTTTGCCTCCAAGACCTAATGTGGAACTGTATCTTACTATCACTAGGTCAAAATCCTGGAACACCTAGCAGGTACAGCTAGTACACAGGAACATTGACAGCAGCTTATCACTAATTGCCTTTTGAGAAAGTAGTGATGGAACAATAAGTGCTGGTTCAAGTCCTGGGAAATAAAATTCAGCTTGCATCTAATTATGTTATTCTGTGTAAATGAATGCTGATAACTGGAAAAAATGCAGAGCCTGACTGACTTCAAACTGAATTGGGAGAAAAAGAGCAGCACAATCTTAACTAGTGGGGCCTTAAAAATTAATTAGCATATTACAAGGGCTCTGTAGAAACATTCACCAATGAAGAAAATGACAGAGGGCTGGAGGTCAGTCCAACACACATCTCTTCCTTATGCTTAATTGTGGCTTGTTATTTTTGGGTATATTGTGGGGCAAATTTAATCAGCTGACAATGGAAAGCTATTCAATTTAACTGAAATGTACCTTTTATTCCATTTTATATATGGAAGCTCCCACTGCTAAGTCCACAGCAAATCAAAGTTTGGGAGTATTTTGGTCTCTAGCCCAATAATTCTAACATCTACAGCAGGTGATTTTAATCTTTCAATTATTGTAAGCTGAAAGCATCACCAGAACAGACTCAAGCTCTAAAACATCTTCCCCAAACCTTGTAGTTACTCAATTTACATCTTTTGATATCAACCCCAAATTTGTGGAATGGTGCCAATTTCAGTTTGACAGAGCTCGTGAAGCATTGCATTACGTAAAAAGTGCAATATAAATGCCAGTTGCTAGAGTCTGACAGAAATCATTAACTCCCTATCTACACTGGCAACTCTTGACACTTTATTGTCAAAGATCCAGAGCAGTAGTGAAAGTACAGTAGTTTTATCACAAAGGAAAGCCAAGAGAAATAATTCACATCAACTAAACTTTGGTCAAGCTTTGAGGACATTTCAATTTGCAAAATTAGTATGACAAAGCAACCTGAACAAAACGGTTATGAGAATATCCACAACAGGAACTAACCACACACCAGTAAAAATGATTGAATCCTAATTAAGACATCAATCTAGTAAATTTGATCAGGGATGCCAAATAACCAATTGCATTCTACTTCTTCAAAAGACTGCTAAAAAATAGGGAAAAGAGAATATTGAAAAAAGTGTGGGGGAAAGCTAAACACTCCAGGGTTACATTATTGAAAATTTGGCACACCAGGTCTAGGCTAATATGAAAATAGTATTTATATGCAAACACTAACTCTTTGTAACAAGGGTATCAAAAAAGTAAGACTCAATTAAATACTGAACAACATTGGTCACAGTTGTATTTTGACAACCAGGACACATGAACAAAGTTTATTCTAGACAAAAAGTAAAGTTAATTATGACCAACGTATCAGCTTAGTCCTACCACATTCCACTGCAGACACCACAACACACCACCCCCTGGAGAAATGTCAAGTTTACATCATTACATAATAAGCTTGAAGAGAAAAAAAAACCAAAAGCAGAAGTTCAAAAAAAATTCTAGTATTAATGAGTATTCCATGAAAAAAAATAGTAAATGCATCTTCTGGGCACACTTGTCACAAAAATGCTTGGAGTAACTGTTGTAGGTGCACTTAAGTACTGACTCGTAGTAAACAGCCACATCCCAAACATGGTCATTGCAATACCTTGACTGAGGTGCTTTATCAAGTGGTTGTCACTGAATGACGAATGGTAAAACTTGCAAACAGAAGACCTAATGCTAATCTACGAATCTGGGAGTTTGAGGTCCTTCTTTCTAGACCCAGGAGGACTGTAACAGATTAGCATAATTATCCTGACCAAGTGGAGGAAGCACCTTACAGCTTAACAGATTTATCCCAGAACACAATCCACGTTTCACAACTCTTATGAAGCACACCATTGTAGTCAATACGCACTTCATGAAGCTTTTCAGTATTTTATATTCCAGTTCCACCTGCTCCTACAGTGCATCATAACAGACTTCAACAGGGTGATTAAAAAACCTATTCCTCAGAACACAGGTGTCACAATTAGGTAGTCTCAGAGGTAAAGTAAAAAACAAGGGCAGCATTATGCGAAAAGTTAATTGTAAAAGCAGAGTTGAGTGTATAAAGATGACCATAAAACTGGAGTGCATCGATCACTAAGCTCCTGCAATGGATATCACTGGATCAATAATCTAGGTGACTAGTGAAAAATCAAGTTGCAAATTTAAGTTGGGTTCAGGTCATTTAGTGGAAGCAGCAGCGTCAATGCTCTTCACTGGAAGAGAAGATGAGCAATAAAATTTGTTTCCCACAATATTACACACTCCTGCAGACTTTTTCCACTTTTACTAAAGAGCTGTTTGTACACCTTAACTAAAATTTCATTCTTGACCCAATTAAAAAGGATGATGCTCTGTGGTTAAAGATTAAAAAAAGGTACACTAGACTAGGAAATAATGAACTATACTGCACTGTTTGAAGCCTATGTCTACAAAACCTTAGTATAAAACAACCCTTTCCGCCCCACTGAAAGAAAAGGAAATCCAAGAAGTCCACAATTGCATGCCAGGGCTTCATAAGCAAGACAAACATTGCTCGTTTCACAATAAAAATGCTTAGGAGATCAACTTGACTAAAATCAGCAACATGGCCATTATTGTCAAAAGTAGCAGCATATCATACAATACTAAGACATGCAGGTGGGCCCACACTAACTTTTATATTGGATGTCAAATTAAATTCAGAAAAAAGTTAGCAGCTGAAGATGAATCATAGAATCCCTACAGTGTGGATACAGGCCATTCAGCCCATTGAGTCCATACTGCCCTTAAGAGCATCCCACCTAGCCCAACCCTCCTATCCTATTCCTTTAACCTTGCACTTCCCATGGCTAATCCACCCAAATTACACATCCTGGGACACTATGGACAATTTATCATGGCCAATCCACCTAAACTGCACATTGGGAGTAAACAGACACAGTGAGAACGTGCAAACTTCACAGACACAGTTGTTAGAGGCTGGAATCAGACCTGGGTCCAGTGCGCTGAGGCAGCAATGCTAACCACTGAGCCACCGTGGTCAGCCCAAGGGAGGGGGACTGGAAGTGTACAGGTGTGCCTCAAATCCAATACATTAAAACATTGGATTTTACTGTTTGGTATGTATAATTAAAACAACATGGAGCCATTCCTTCATCTCCTGCAGTACAATGATTTTAAACAACTGAAATAAGCAACTACATTCCTAGGTTAGAGTTTACAGTCCAGTAGAAAAGGCCAAGTTCCAAGGCCACACTACATGAAGTTTCACCAAGGATACTTAAAGAATGGCCAGATGAATCCTTACAGACACGAAAGTACCAATTTAAAAAAGTTGTCATTAGCCAACATGCTTATTGCTATAGGACATTAGAAGCCAAACCATTGGATACATACATTTTTATTGCAGATTTCAAGTTGAGAAAAAAGCAACATGTTTAGTATCCACTATTAAAAGTTAAGACCAGCTTCAACTGAAAGTACTGCAGTTTTTTTTTATACAATTTATGAATCCCTCTACACAGAAATACGGAAAGATACCACCCAAAAATGACAAGGTAGATGAACCACACACTGTTGCATACAAGTGTACTGTTCACAGGAAACAACCAGTAATGACAATGCTACTGACCCAACTACAGTAGTCAAAGACAAGTCACTGTAACGGCAATTTATTAAAAATTCATTTTAATCTTTGTCTTCAAATACATACTATGAAAAAGTACATTACATTGCATCAATGTTAAAGCACCACTAAAGCAAAAAAAAAAAAAATTCTTGTTCCCAGCATGCTTTCAGTAAGGCCGGTCACGTCGATCTGATCTGTGATCACTTCTGAAATTGAAGATAAAATAAAATTAAGCCCACAAAGTTAGATTTCAATATTAGCGATGTTTCAAATTCTTCCCTAAGTTTCTCTTAGATAGTAATGCCTGCATGAAAGTCTGACAAATGCCCACAACCGAAAAGTTTAAACTTAAGGTTGAGGCATAAATAAAACAAAATAAATTCTGGAAACTTGGATTTGAAAATTGAAGTAAGTGGAGTTTTGGTTTTCAGCATTGTGAAGGTCAGATTTGCTTTTAAGAAAGGGTCTGCAAATCATTTGGAGCACTGAACTAAGTACATCCTGTCCAATAAATCATTTGGCTTAAGTCAACGACTCAAAATTACCGAGTGTAATTACAGCCTATTGTTGACTTTAATTATCAAAAAAAACCTTCTCAAAGTCTAACAATGTAAACAAGCAAGAAATAAGGCTTGATATTGTCTGCACATCCTTGCTTGAGGCAAACAATTGTGTCAGATTTAGGTTTTAAAAATAGTTGTTTCAGGTCAAGGTTACTTATGGCATTCAGAAACGAGACAAGATTGGTTGTTTTTCTTCTGCCTAGGAATTCTATTTCATTACATACCTTCCTCCTCCCATTTTTCCTGAGCCAAAGCCACGATCACCACCTCTGCCTCCACGGAATCCACCACGACCTCTAAAGCCACCTCTTCCATGATGCTCTAAGCAACAGGCAAATGGTTTTAAAAATTAAAATTCAAATGTGGAGGGAGGCTAACAGCAAGTTTCAGGGAACAGCTAGGTTTCCGTATTGGAAAGATGGCACTTGGAATTAAAAAAAACCAATGGCCTCAACATTAAAGCATTTAGCCATTCCAAAAAAAAAGTCAAAAGTAGTGGTGAAGTGTGGCATTTTGGGTTTGAATAATTCTAGAGTCATCTACAAAAATCCAGCCAAAGAAGTTAGTTCACCTGATGCTTACTGGGAAGCAGTTTCACTTGTGAATTAAAAAGGGTGTGGGTACAGACTCCATACCACTGCTACCATTACCACGGATACTTCAATGCAGAACTGCTGGAATGTTACACTATTGGAGTCCAGGTTTTGGATAAGACATCAAACCAAAAATCTCATTTGTCCGATCAGTGGATGGCACTATCATTGAGAGGAGTAGGAGAATCACTATCAGTGTCCCAGAGAGACACAAATCTATGTCACAAGACCAGTTTACTCAAGTGTACAGTAAAAGTTTCCATAAATAGCAAAAGTGGCTATACCTTAAAAGTACCCTTACTACCTGAAGGGTTTAGGCGTCTGGGTGATCAACAATACATAATGCAACCCTCTTTCAAAGCTTTGAGAAATACACAAAGACAGAAAAGGTTAAAAATGTGCTTTCCAAACAAAAAAAATACATACCACCATCAGCTCTAGGTGTTTTACATTGGTTACATTCGTTTCTCCAAGCAAAGTTGACATTACCACATGACCTAGAAGAAATAAAATTGGTTTACACCCAAACAGTTGGGTTAACTAGAATTTCAAATTATATCTGAAGTTAGTCTTAGTTGTAAATTAGCATGTTCTGAAATTTTGATGTTTTCTGATAGTAAGTTAACTTAACTGTGACATTGAAACAAAACTGAAATTCTGCTTAAAAAGAAAGAATCACTTACGGATTTGGGCAAGTCCAATCTTCACCTCTTGGACCACCACCACCCTGAAAAGCACGACCACCTCTGCCCATTTGACCTGTTTAAAATAAAACAAAACAAACAAATGAAAGAGACCCTCCATAAGTCACATTTTGCAGGGACTATTTAGCTTAATTTTAAAGTGTAAAAATAGTCATACAGACAAATTTGTATACCTCCACGACCACCTCTACCACCTCGTACAAACTCTGATCGCCTTGTTGCGAAGGAAACTTTTATTATGTTTCCATGGAAATCCTTTCCTAAAAGGAAACAGTTGTGTCAGCAGGGCTACTGAACTCAGTTTCACATGCTTATTTGTAAGTTGGCACTTGCTGCGGTTACATTGTCAGACTGCAGCATTAAATCACATGGAAGATATTTAAATGCAAATCATATCAGTATGCATTACGAGTTTCTACATCCTGGTTTATCAAATGTGTCAATGAAATCCTACTGATTGGAGATGCTGCCAACTGTGTTTATCTCACATCCGAAAGATAAGCAGGTCACAGTGAGGCAAAAAAAAAAAAAAAATTCACCGTGACTGTACTACAACAGAAACTAAGTTGCCCTTTAAGAAAAAGTGTACTAAAAACGCATGTGTTAGATTACACAAGTTTAGTCAATTGCATAATACTTCATTATTATGGACCATAATGTAGTAGTGCAACCCACTACCGAAGAAAAAAGGCCAATGGTCCACAAGTTCTGTGGAATGCTAATTCAATATAAAAGAATCTTACCATCAAACCAATCAATCGCAGCTTTTGCTGACGGTGGGTCATCAAAAGACACTGTCGCTTCACCTTTTAGTTTGCCTGTAACTTTGTCCGTATAGAGGTTGATCATGGCATTTCCAGTTTTCTTATTAATCTATTGATGAAATGATGTTCCATAAGAATGATCATTCAATACCCTTCCCCAGAATGATATAAAATTAGACAGACATGCAAACCTTAATCACGCCAATCTGTTTAAAAAAATCAGCAACTTGTTCAGTTGTCACATCATCTCCAAGACCCTGGACAAAAATGGTGTTATTATCAGAGTTGTCATCAGAAGCTGTGGATATTTAAAAGAAAAAGTAGTTATTACCTTGCTAGTATTCCTTGCAAGTGTTCAAGTTATTGCATTATAAAAAGCTTGAATATCTGGTTCCGAGGCTAAGTTGAAATACTGAAAACGCAAGCACTTTGCTCCCCTTTGAAGTACAATTTTGGTGAAACTGTACCAAATATAACTCAACATATATGGAACTAGTTAAAAATGAATCATGAAAGAAAGCAGATTGTACTTGATGGACTGTGCAAAGAGGTATATTTTCAAAACAAGGATCCTCAGGTGATAGATACTGAATTAAAAGCAAGAAACCAGAAAATAGAATTAATATTTCAAATTTCAGCTTGCAGTCAACAAGAATTTCATTTTAACTAAAACTGGTTTAGTGGAGAAGATAAGTAGCTCCACAATTATTTCAGGTGAATTAAAGTCCTGCAAATATCATGGTAGTTGCAGTAACTACTTCGAGAGAGCAATGGCAGAAGCACCACTCTTCTGCAGAATACTGAAGTTTGCCTACCGGGATTAGGTCCTTGCCCACGATCTCTTGAGCCTGGAAAGAAGAAAGGGAGTCTGAAACTACTTTTTTTCTAACATTGTAGAATGAAATGAAGTTGCACACTGTTTTAAACAGCATTTACTGGGAACATTCATAAAGAGACAACCACAATCAATCACTTAACTCTCTTCGGTTCACTACCATGAACAACAGCCATTGAATTTATTAAGTCCAGAATTAACCTCCCAGAAAAAAAGTACATACATTAGGCGTGCATGCTGCTTCATTTCTTCAAGCTGAAGCCTAAACCATATTGATTGCATCCCAACAGTCCCCACACTTAATTGTGTGAGAAGGGATTTGCCCTTTATGTATTGGCTGACAGAACAAAAGCATCTGAAATTAATGTTTTAATGCCTACGTACAGTTTGATTGTCTGGTGTTGGACTTCATGGCAGGTGAGTAAGTATCAATAGACAAAACTAAGTGAACTTATTCACAGATGGAAGCAATTTACAGTCAGCTCTAATCTTTAGAAGGATGAAGAACAGTTTCTATCTTGATGCCACAGTTCAACGCACAGCACAAGTCTGAAGAAAATTCTTACAGAAGACACAGTCACAGACTGAATTCAGAATATTGCCAGGACCACACTTTTCTGGATAATGCCATTCAGCCAGCTTCTACTGTTAAATATCATGACCTTGTTCTATAGACTCTAGCACAAAATTTAATGCAGTGTTTCAAAAAACACATTTACAAAGCTAATTAGACAAAACAATACTTTCCTTGATAAATCCCAATTTATCAGATTGATGGTTCTCCCTCCACACCCTTTCCAGCATATTTATTTTAAGCAAATACAGCCGATTCCACCCCAAGTAAACACTTGGGGCACAATAAGTAGCAAGTTTCAAACTGATGTTATATTGGATGATTGCGAAGATATTTGAACAAGCACTACCCATTAAGAGATAAGACCATTGATTACAACAAAAATTTAGAAGGTCAGTTCATTTTAAAAACACAGAATCTTTAAAATGTTTGCACAGCACCTTAAAAGAGCAACCTGTTCAATAGTTTCCAGGTTGCTACTCATGCCACAAGCACCTACAGACAGGAAGGAAGAGTGATGGGATTGAAATATCAAGCCCCTAGTTTGTTTTCTAGTAGATTGTGCATCTCTAGTATCAATTGTGGAAGGTTGCATCTAGTCTCATTTTCACCACCCATCGCCTCCATGCTTCTTTCCACACACAGAAGCCAGCCCCAAACTTAGGATCAAGTCTCAACACTGCTGCTGGCTGAACCTGTCACTGTTTCCAGGTTGGTACATACCAAACATTCCCACTGAAAATTACGAGGAAACGGTGGCTTTATGTCACAGGCTTCATACAGAGTTTCACTTAAAACAGTTCTAATACTCAAAACTTACCACCAAAATTATTGAAGCCACCACGATCACCACCACTGCAGAGGAAAAAGAAATTGAAGAAGTGATGATTTCCTCATGCCAGTTTAAAAAAGGTTTAAACCAAAAGGCTTTATCTTGGTATAATGAAAGTTTTGATAATTACTGTCTCAAGTTGAGCAACCAGGTCATTCAAAACCCCCAGAGGAAATTGCAGAAACTTTAACAGCAACGTTCAACTTCAGAAATTATGAGATTACCCAATTTTAGTGTCTAGCGTTAGGGCAAGTGAAACCATGTTTCAAAATGAGTTCTACAGGAGTAAACTTATTTAACCCTTAGGTATGTTACAATTTACTCAAAACAAGTTGCCCAGCAGACTTTTGGATCATTTGCTTCAAATATGGCCAAGGCTACTGGAACAGCTTTAAACAATTTATGGGTTTAAGCTTCAGAGGCCACAGGTGTATGAAATGCATGAAATTCAGTTGAGGTTGAGAAGCATACTAGCTCATTCAAACTTGTAGCACAAAAAAAAACCAATTTAATAAAAACCAAGTTTAATAATCTTACAAGAAGTTTTTTTTTCCCTTACATAATCAGTGCACGGTTAAGAATTAAAGGAGTACATAGTTATTAGTACGTAGCATAACCAATGAGTGTGCGCCATAACCAGTATAAGCCAAGTTCTTGAACTTCACTTTTAAGTTTGGGTTTAAAAGTTTCATTAATTGTGCCAAAATTTACACTAACCACAAACTGAGAGAAAGGTATATCCTACAGCCAAATTGACAGTTTGAAGAACTAAACTATGGTATTTTGAGTGATATGTTTTCTTTAAAATAGAATCCAAATATGTATATTCAGGTCCACATTCAAAACCAAGGGAAGAAAAAGAAGTTGAGCAAATGAACCTAGTGCTAATATGCATTGTGTCCAGTCTTAGATAACTGAACTATTTCACCCTTTGACAAACATATCCTTACCTCTCACCTTAATTAGAAAATATTAAAACAAATCTTCACCACCAGCTTCACATGGGCACTTTGGGCTGACAATAAATGCTGGCCCAAGAATTCAAAATAAGAGTATTTTGGATACTGAAAATCTAAAATAAAGACAATTCCTAGCATTTTCAACTTTTAATTATTTCAGTACTGAGACAGCTACCAGTTAATAGACAAGAGGGAAGTTTAATTCCATGTGGAGTTTTCATTAGCTGCAAGCCTAGCAGGATCAGCTGAGCAATTGAGAGAGATAAGAAAATACACAAGTAGTTTAAAGAGAGATCGATTCAATATTTACCAGCGAAGATGAAATTACTACAAACCCAGGTGCAGAAGCAACTCCCAAATCTTTAGCTAGAAGCTGTACGCATTTGATGTTTGTTTTGGCCTACTTCTAAACAAACTAATAGAACACCCCAGTACAATAGCCAAGTTCAACAGCTTCCAATGGCAAGATTAGTGACTGCAACAGTGCATTGCTGAGGAACACATTTGGAAGATTGATGACCATTATTTTTCACCCTGAACTTTTGATTAGTGTTCCAAATACTTGATCAAGTGGAAACCAGACATTTCCCTGGGGAGGATAAAAATTCTACAGCTTTATTATAGCAACTTTACTTGCATAATGCATCTTAGGTTAGTTCAAGTTTAGGTGGCATTGCTTCAGTTGCTCCCACTCACGATCAGGAAAAACCATGCTGAATTCTCATTGGCAGCACAACCCAATCATAAACCAAAGGCAAGCACAATATAACATACACCCAAAAATACCCTCCATTACAATTATTAATTAACGGACCACTAAGGCCAAGGATCACCTGTTACAATAAACCTTCAGTTGTAGTGCTTTATGAACTGACAAATGAAAAATGACCTTATGAAAAATTTAAGGTAGTCAGATTGGATTTGTTTAGGAAAATACCTTAAGTCTCACTTTTTCCTGTGCAGGCAGTAACTCTATCCACTTCTCACCTTACGTGAGCATAAGTCGAATATATACTGAATAAATCTAAATGCAGTCCACTTTTCACAAATTGGAGGTACATTGCAGCCTCTACAAAAATTTTGCTGTAGATGGCTTAGAACCTCATTCATGGCAGAAGGAAATGCATAGTATTTCAAACAAACAACAACACTTACATAGCATTTTCATAGACTACACAAATTTGACATTACTGCTTGCAGAGTAGAATGCACTGAACATATGCAACAATAAAACAATTACAAAAAGCACTTTTCCATGTTGCAGAGGCAAAAAAGACTCTGTTCTTTGTTCCACACAAAAATGTTATTCTTTCAAGAACTCTGAACATACCACAATCTTGTGAAATACATTAACATTACTGACAAGTGTCAGCACACCATAGTTGCAATGTATACCTACAAGTGTCCAATTCCTACAGTATTTCAGAATTGAGAGCAAAAACAAATGATTTACTCATGGTGGATTCAAACCTCCCCTGCCTTCTCAGCAAGAGATCACGATAAATGTAACATCTGAATAAATCTGCTAGTATGGTCCTGCCTTGAGATACCTGGCATAAATTTAAAATCAAAAAGATTGGTCACTATTTAATGTTGATGCTATGTAAAAGTAAAAACAACTTATTTTTCTAGTTTCCAAAAAAAATTAGAATGCTCAACTACAGAAGTGTTAACCAAATGTCATGCAAACTCAAACCCAGCTTGAGGCATAACAAATGAAAAAATTTGAGGCATAACATTAGTTATTTTGGGAGATCATTAATTTGCACTAGCAACTCAAAGCACTAACCAATCCCAAGGCAAAGTTTAATAGTGTGCAGGGCAACATTAAAAAAAAAAAATCAAAAGATAGTTTACTGAAAGAACCTATATGTTAAAATCTGCAGATTCTAACCAGTATGTGTAGTAGACCCACTTTAAAAAAAAAAGTGGTCCTGCACCTTCAATGTGGAAAAAGAGTCATTAAAATCCCATCTGAAGCATAAAACCAAAATAGTAGAGAAAGTGTTAATACTGTTTTTTTCATTCACTGGCAGTTTGGGACTCAAAAATCCCATTGTATTGAACAGTTCAAATAACTGCTTCTACCATGGACAAAATGCAATATGAACTTATTCAGCTCAGGTCACAGTGCAACTGAGAGAGCAGCTGTTTAAGTTGATTACATCCAGTGTAATAATCTTTTTTGCTGTGCAGGGTTCAGGTCTGTGCATGACATCAACTTCCCAAACTGGGAGATGATGTCATGGTCAGCATGAAAGAAAGTGTACAACACAATCTTGGAGGGGTTGGTGGTGACAACCTATGACAACTGAATGATTTAGTATTTTTAGCAGCTTTGACAATCACAAAACATAGCTTTTAATGCAGGAGTTCCTGTGTCAAAAACCACCTGGTTACAAATTTACCCAAGAGTGTAACACCTCTGAACAGTGCAGCATCCAGAAGTGCCACTTTAGTGTGAAAACAGGATCTTGAACTTGGACATTAAATGGATGGTAATTAATTTTATCAAAATAAAGCAACATACAGCAACTTAGATAGCAAAACAATCATAGATTTGTATTGCAGAGGAAGCCACGTTTCTTTTGGTACAGCAGCCTTAGATCGTCAGGTATCATTTACACAGATGGACAAAAAGCATCACCTCGGGAGGCTCAACAACAAATAAATGCAGCTTAACAGTATTTATTTCACTAAGCTTAGCTTTGTTAGCTGCAGTAATCAATATTTATAGAAGAAATGGTTTTAAAAATCATAGAATCCCTACAGTGTGGGGACAGGCCCTTCAGCCCAACAAGTCCACACTGACCCATTCCCCTATAACCCACCTAATCTACACATCCATGAAAACTATGGGCAATTTAGCACAGCCAATCCACCTAGCCTGCACATCTTTGGACCATGGGAGGAAACTGGAGCAACCCCACGCAGACACAGGGAGAGTGCACAAACGCCGCACAGTTGCCCAAGGGCGAAATTGAACCTGGGTTCCTGACGCTGTGAGGCAGCAGTGCTAACCACTGAGCCGGCCCTGTTAAAGTTTTGTATTTCTTAAATGGATAAGTGCTTCATAAAACTAAACAAAAACTAGTCACGTTACTCAAAAAAAAAGTGAACTTATGGCTGAAAACAATTAAAATAACTTTACAGTTAACAAAAACCAAAACGAACTTCAGATGCTGTAAATCAGCAACCAAAACAAGTTGCTGGAAAAGCTCAGCAGGTGGTCTATCAGCATCTGTAAAGAAAAAAAAAAATCCAGAGTTGACTTTTTGGGTCTGATGACCCTTCCTCAGTCCTGTTTTTGTTCCTTGTTTAAGATTAAGCTTTGTTGCCTCAATCTAGGTATAGAAATATTTTGAATTGTAACACTTTCAATACCTAAAAAGATCTGGGACAAGGCAAGCCAAATAACAGTTCACTTTGCGTTTGTTCAAAGAGTCCAGTTCATTTGGAGGTACTGCACAAAGCAATTTTTTCATTTCATCCTTGAAAGCAATTTTAACCAGACCATGCAAGATCTGGACCTTATGAGCTATGGCTTGAATTCAAGTCGTTCCACTTGCTCAGTGTAGCCTGGCCCAAATCTGAAAGCTTCCACAAACAGAAGTGCAGCACGTAATATAAATGCTTTTACATTTCATTAAATTCAAGTGACCATAGCAGTATTATTGCTCAAATATCTGTATATACACTAAGATGGACAGAGCAGACAAGTTTGTGGTTGAAAAGCAGTCTAAATAGCAATTGGACGCATACTAGAAGATAGTCTGAAATATCGGTGTGGCCGTCATAACAATTATCTATGAAACAAGTCAACACATCCAAGTACCAGAATGAATTATTAAAAATTGCAAAGCTAGATTTCCATTAACTTTATGAACGTAGACAGCAGTCACTTACATAATATGCAGTGGCACAAATTTAGAAAAGCTTTAAAAGTTGGGTTAGAAATCATTTGTCTTAACTAATGTCATCTACCAAGTGGTAGAAACTACACAACCTTCCAGTTTAAAGTTAATTTAAATCAAGTACAGTACACAAGTTAACTCCCATATTCTATGCAACATGGAACAAATTCTGTCAAGATGTGACTCGACAAGCATGTTTTTAAATTAAATATCATGAAGAAGCACCTACCCCATTCTACCACGTCCCCCTCTACCATCACTGTCAAAGCCACCATGTCCATATCCTCCACGACCTCTACTTCCATTACCCTGTGATCTGCCAAAGCTCCGGTTGTCATCTCCAAATTTACTCCTGCTAGGTCTATCTTGCTCATAGTCATCTTGGAGTTGGAAAGAAAATTCAATGGTTATTAACAGTTGTCACCTGAAGCATCTCTAGTTAGTTATTTAAAAAAATACTAATTGTAATTTACAGAAGCTTCCATTCTCAAAAATTAATACATTATTCAATTTTTCAAATTAGTTTCCAAGATAAGCAGTTATGTGGCCTCAACTTGGACCTGCTTCCCCTCTCTACTCCTCCACCCTCAAAACTTCCACTGAACAAATGATGATAATGAAAATTTTCAACTTTTACCCATAATTCATCCCATTCACTCTGGCTCTCCCACATGCACAGTACTAGATTAGTATATTTAAAAAAAAATACCAATGTTTCTACAGCTCCCCATTGCCCTTACCTCCTGAGGTCTGTTGACCATAGTTGTCAGGAGGTGGATGATACGAAGTTGAGTGGCTGTAACTTGGTTGGCTTTGCTGGGTACTATATTGTGTCTCAGACTTTGAGCCATAGCTGTAAAAGAAGTTCTTATTAAATGGAGTATCCAACATTTTTCCTCAGTTGGTGACCAAGGTTTATCTAGCAGTCGGAGGCACTGTTCTAACTATCACACTGTTTCCATCTGAGGTGGTGAATTTGGCTGGTGTTCAGAGGCTATTCAGCATTTAGGGAAATTAACTGTTAACTCCGGTTTCAGAGCAGCTAGTGGGTTATGATTTACAGGGGGCCTATCAAGCATCCATTCATACAGCCTTTTATATAGTGCTCCATAAAGCTTTCCTGTTAATTGACTTGAGGTTGGGGCAAGACAGAGTCTTGGGTTCATTCAAGTTTTGAAGCATCGTAAATATAAAGTGCTCGCTGCTGCTGAATACTATATAGCTGCTATAGGTAAAGTGTAGTCAACCTGGAATTTAAAAACAATTCTAAGCTCAATACCAGATAGCAAGTACAAACAAGCTCTCGATCACAGATAGAAGCTTTGAAAACTGCAGCACCAATTGTATCATATTACAGGATATTTCATAGTGTTCAAGAGGTAAGGATGCAGTCTTGTCCTCGGAGGAACCTGTACTTGAAATGGTAAAAATTAAAGTAGCATGGTCATTAAGGCTTCGGGGAAAGTTACAGTGCAAGGTGGCATGACCAAAAACAAATAGGAGGAAGAGAAGCAGAAAAGAATGCTGTAAACTCCTGTCCTAGGAACCAAAAAAGGTCACTGGGCTCCAAGAGTTAAGATTATGGTGGAATAAAGTTTGAGCTTGGCGTCAATGGGATTTCAATTGAAATGAAAACTGCTCCACAACCTGGTATCAAGTGTCTGTTCAACACAATTTCATAATACAGCTCACATGATTTTAAAGCAGAAACAAGATACAAATCAGCACAGCAGGAATGGGTTATTGCTAGGGAAGGTACAACTACACAACTGCATTTGTGAATTCAGGATTGTAGTGGATAGGAGCATTCTGCACCCAAATACATTAAGTGTACTTTAACAATGGTCATGCAATAGCCGCAGGATGAAGGTTTACTTACCGTTTGAGTTCTTGTGCTGCAGCTGTTCAAAGTGGAAGTCGGGATTGGGAGGACCAGGGCTCGGAGTCAATCCCATGTTACAATAAGTCAATCAGGGGTAAGTAGAATAAATTTGCCTAGGCTAAAATAAATTTAGTTATATAAGTGTGGCATTAAATGGTACAGGAAGTTGGCAAGGCATGCGCTATACACAATCTTGTAATGTATACAAGTAATCCTCCAATCCTGTTGCACATGGTGACATGGGATGTGGCAAACAGCTGTGCACTGTACATTGATCTTGGAATCTGACAGAAGGGCCATGTGAATGTGTTTGGGAGGAGGTAGGTGCAAAGGGCACTGTAACTTGAAAATTATGAATTGGTGTGAAAATTCTTTGGGGTAGCGGAAGAGAAAGGGAAAGAAGTTTTCTAAATATCCTGCTCTCAAGAAAGTCACTTTTACCATGGCAAGTCCAAAATAGCAGCACTTTCTGATGAGGCTACATTCCCAGAAGGAATGCACTCTAAGTAGGAATTGTCCTACACTCAAGTCATTGGGGGTTCCAGATGGTGGGATAAATTGAAGGGCTGAACAGACCCTAGGGTGCAATGCCACTACCTTGAAGAACTCCAAAAATATGGCAATCATAGGCAAATGTGGTTTAAATGACAATCAGGTGCAAAAAAATTATGAGGCGGCAATCAAAGGCAGCAATTTTAAATAAATAGACAATTAAGAAATCTACTGCATTCTGCAAAGGATAGCAGTTTTTAAAAACCGAGCCAGGACCAGCAGTCTGAAGGAGTATTTTACTCCTGACCGAAAATATGATACATTCCATACAATTAAAAGAAACAAACGTGTGCGATTGAGTGTTTTTGAATTACTGGGACATTACCTGCTAGGGGAATCTGAATGCTGCCCATAATTTCCATACAATGGTTGCTGTCCGTAAGTATTATGGGAGCTTTCACTTCCATAGCTGTGTCCACTCTGTCGATAGCCTGAAGATTGAGAAGAATTCAACCCTGTAAAATAGAAAATGAAACTTACATTGATTCAGCTACCCCTACTCAGGGAAAGCTACAATTCAGACAAAAACCATGGTATACCTGACTGTCCTTGTCCATAACTTGAACCATACCCACTTTGGCTTTGTCCATATCCAGAAGCACCACCAGACTGCTCATATCCACCATAACCCTTGGCAGAGAGATGTACATTAGTTACATTATAAATGGTTTCACTTATATGTACCATCCCAACCACCAACATGCCTTTTCCCAGTAGGATACTCTGCTGGGGAATTTATTCCCTTTTATTTACATTTCCCAAATCATTCAACACTACTGTACAAACCATTCATTTCAAAAAAAAAGGTAGTCTTTTGCCAACTTTATTCCCCCTCATCCCCAAAATATGCAGCTACTTCATCTCTGTAATTGGGATAAGTTACACACACACATGCCATCAAATCTGCAAGTTTTCATTTTCACAAATTCAGCAAGAAGGATAGAAGTTAATTTTGCCGCACAAAGAATCCATTTAGTACAAACATATTTGTATAATTAGTGTGGATGCCAGCTTTTTGTCATTGACAAAACTATTCCTACTTTTGGAAGTTAGGAGGTCCTGTCCAAAGACTTAAACATTCATATCAGAGCTTCTGCAGAAGAAAGGAAAACTGCATAACATTCCTCAGCCCAACAGCAACCTAGAATGTACCAAAGGCCCTGTTATGTCAAAAATAATGCGAGTGCAACAAAATTTGAGGGTACATTGAAAAGATGTACTGTACACCAACATATTTAGTGTTAGTGTTACTATCCACTTAATGAAGTAGATAGTAACGCCTCAGTTCTTAACTGCTATTCGAAGTTTGAGAACACCATAAGGGTTTATAGCTAATGAAGACAGTGGTCACAAAGAAAAGATGACTTTGATAAATCTGCAAAGACAGTCACAACTAGCATTTGAATTTCAAGACAAAATCATGAAGTGGTGCACTTTGTCAGGAAAGAGACAACTTTCCAAGGAGTGAGAGATTTAGGGATAAGGACACAAAAACAGAAGACAATAAATTAGGGAACAAGGCAATAGGGGAAGTAACAGTGGGTCAAATTCCAATGGACAGAAAAATAATTTGTACAGAAACTAGTTTTACCACACGGAGACCAGAACTGTCCATTATTAAAGGCACAGTGGAGAAGGTGCGAAGTTTGACAAGGATGACACCAGAAAAAAAAAAGGTGTTTGCTCACGAAAGGCTGAACAAACTTGGGTCCCTCCATCCAAGCCACACTACCCCAACTTAATTTAAAGTTGATGGAAGAGGTCTCTTTCATTGTCTGGCCAACTTAAACATATTTCCACTTGAGATCAAAACAATGTACCACAATGAGTCAAAGAAATCTAACAGGGAACTCAGCAGAAATTTTGTTCAGTGGTTAGCTTGTAAAACTCACAACCACAAGGATTAACAGAGGCCAACAGCATAGGAGTTGTTTAAAAAGGAAAGTTATCCAAACAGTGGAGAAAAAGAAATAGAAGGAAAATGTTGTCAGGGCTGGGAGGAAACTCATGTAAAGTATAAAAGCAGCATGGGCCAGTTCAGCTGATTGTAACGCATGAAAATAATCTATGTAATTCTATTTATTACACTTTAACTGATTTTATTTTAAAAAAAACTATATAAATCACTGCTTTTTTTTTTTTTTTTTTAAAGTTTTGCAATGAATGGAGATATGGAAAAGTCTCAGGGACACAAAACCAGCAGGTCAAAAGTGAACTCCTGGGCAAATGACAACAATCACAGATAGGAGTCCAGGTTTACATGAACGTCTTGGGTAATTTTAAGTTGAAAAGACAGTGAGCAGAAAACCTGAAAAGCACCTATAAACCGTGAGCATTTCTAAACTGTCCTCTTTGCCAATTGAGGAATCGTATACAAGTGTTGAAAATAACATGAACCAAGACAAAATGGAATGATTTCCTGCCATGCTCGAAAAAAATTCTTCCCTCATGAAAACGATTAATGGTTAGTATACAAGGTGTTCAACATCTTGCAGAAAATTAGGTACCTCTGGTTAACATTCCTATTTGTTCTGTTATTGAACAGAGTTGATAGGAAAGCCGTAGTAACTTTAATAAAAAGGAGCACAGCAACCAAAAACTTGATGGTAGCTGTGAAATCTCAGAACAGTATAATTTCAAGATCAGCTCTAGTGACATCAAGCAGAATGAGTGCCAACAGACCTGAAAATTAGTTCTGTAGATCATCTAGATGTCTCCAGAAAAAGAAAATTCTTCATTTCCCAACAAAAGCACTACTCAATAGAAAGACCCAGGAAGCAGGAATGCAGTTCAGGTTTTAGAAGTTGGAAAGCAAAAAAAAAGTTCAGTTAATAACTGTACCAAAATCTTCCAAGAGTGAGAGAGAAAGATGACTTGCAAAGAATGGGGATGAATAAATCTCATCATCCCTTACACAAAAAAAAATAAAGTTGATAGTTGTTCAAATAGATAACAAGTTGGAAGCAAAGTGACAGATTAAATGTCATCTCATCTTTTCAATATATGCAATGATTTCATTACTGGTGCATTTGGATGCCTTCAAGAGCATGATCAACTCAAATTACACCACTTAAATGCAGGCTGCAACTAGACACTCGAGGTTAAGCAATCAGAGTTATGACTGGAAACAAACACACTAGAAACAGTACTAAAAAATTATGAAAATTGCAATGTGGAACAAAATGCATTCCTGCCAGTCTCTGCTCAGTAATACTGCTCATGAATCAATGTTTAAGGCCAAGCCCCACTAAATAATAGGTCCATGCAATGGTACAGTGCAGTTCAGTGCTGTAAAAGTACCATCTCAGAAAAGATGGTAGAACAAGACAGGAACAAAAACAAAATTCCCCAATATTCTAACACCTGAGGAGTTAGTGTGAAATATCAATTCAATAAAATCAATAAATATAACCAAAGCACCCAGTTAAATGCATTTATTGCTGTTTCCACACAATTAGCTGTTTCACTGCATTAGTGACCGTATGTTCAAAATAGGCATTTCCATCTCAAACAGTTTCTAATATTGAAGAGTTATTTATACATGAAAGATGTGTCTTGGATTAAAATTTAGAACTCATTTCCAGCATTGACAGTTGAAGCAGAAAATGCTTTCATTCAAAGTTACATTACGCAAGACAAATATGGAACATTAGTATTATTTGCTTCTTCAGTGGGGTGGATCAGAACATGAACACACTGACCCAAAAGGCCTGGTTCAGTATTTCAACCAGGGAGTATGGAGTTAAAAATTGCAGTGCTACAACATCAGGATGGTCTTCTTGCATTTGAATATCTTTAAATAGTGAGGATGTCTCAGACTATTCACATAAAACATTGTGCAGCTTGGCATCAAATTTTATTTAAAGACAGCAGACATTTGGGCAAAGAGCTAAGTTACGAACAGAATTTATTAAAAAAGAGAAATAAAGGAGAAGGGTCTAAAATTTAGACCCACGAATCTAAAAGACACAGCTGCAATTACCGGAGTGACGGAAGGAAGGGACACACAAGAGGCCTGAAATGGAGTGTAGAGATCAGTGTCTAGTATTTGGGGTAGGAGAGGCAAGATCACACATGATTCAGGCAGTCAGACCAATTTACAAATACATCGCACGTCCATAGTGATGGGCGAATGAGGCTTTTTCTACATGAAAACAATTTTGGGTAAAGTGAAGGTCAGATCATTGAGGAGGACAGCCAGAGGACTGGAACAATCAAGACCAGAAGTAGCAGAAGTATAGATATTGGTCTCAGCTATCAAGTATTTGGACAAGACAAGACATTAATAGCCAGCTATGCCTTCACCAAGAGATTTAAAATTGGTATCCACGAATCATTTGAAAGCCTACAGTTTACTGCATGAGTATCAAAGGTATTAGGTATAATCAGATATAAAAAGAGTTTATTTCACTAATGGCAAGCTGATCAAAACATAATCATGACCTATGTTTAATGATTGCTTAAAATGGAGTGGAGATCAGAATAAAACCTGCTCTAATTACAGAAATCTCAATTATTGTTAAGCCAGATTGAGATGTTAGTCACACCTCTACAGCAGGTTAGGGACTTGAACCCAGGTCTCCTGACTCAGAGGTAGGGACACTACCAAACTACATATTCAGAACATCAATATAGGGAAACACAGTAACATATCCATAACTCTTTTTAATGTAGTTCTGATGCCAAGCAGGGGAAAATCACGAACACAAGTTTAACTCTTGTAGCTGCACCTAGAAACAATAAGTTGTCCGAAAAGCAAAAAGAACAAATAACTCAAACAGGGCTGTTAACTTACTTGAATAACAAAGCCCATAGCTCAAAAACAAGACTCACAAAAGGAAGCCATCCGACGCAGCTATGCTGGCAATAATTGATATGGCACAAGTTTAACCTACAACGATCATATTTAAGTTAATCACATGCCTATTCAGTCAGCGATTTATAGAGGAAAACACTTAGCTGCAAATATAAATTCACAGCTCCTGTAGGAGGAGACAGGGTTCTTCAAGAATACCTGCTGGTAAGAGGAACTACTGAAAAGGAACCAGAGAAATGAATGCCAGCAAATGAATCCCAAGGGCCAACTGTACCTACCAAGTGAGGTCAGAAAGGCTGCTATAGGATCTGCCCTCAGCCACACAAGAACTCAGACCTGACTAGTAATTACAGAATTTCCTGGGTGAACAATCATACTTGCTGGCAACTGATTACTAATGATAATTCACACAAAGAAGTGACTCTCACGATAACTTATTTGAGTGGCTGATACTCAGATTTAAGTTTCAAGAAGATTGTACGATTAATTTTTATTTACAGCCACTATCTCAGATGCCTACTTAATTAAGCACGGGAGGGGGGGGGGGGGTAACAATCCAAAACCATTTAGTAGGACTAATCTTGTGAAGTCAAAACACTTGCATGAAAAAAAAAATACAAAACACCAGAGAGAAAAAAAAAGTTAACGAGCCTCCAAAAAGGCAGAGTATGGTAGGTTATTATGGTTTCCAAGTCACTCTCAAACCCAAATCAGTCATTTAGCTGAACATACCTGTGAAGCATGCCCATAGTTTTGGTTTGACTGGGCACCATAGACTCCATAGCTACAAAAGAGGAAAAAATATAAATATCATTTTCAAAAAAAACACATTTTAGAGACTTCCACTAAAACATTGGGCTGTGAAGCGCATAATTACAAGCAATGACATCACCTACATCACAATATTCAGTGTTGTTCAAAAGCAAAAGCAGTATGCTGACAAAAGCTCTGCATGGTTTCAAAGTCCTTATCAGGAACTGACCTTCAGCCACTGTATTGCCTTTCAGCTAGGACTTTTTTTTTAAAAAAGTGATATTTAAACAAGTCTTCATTCACACTATACTCAAGTCAATAACTCCAAGTTCAAAGTATTTAGTTATATCAAGTTTTCTTTTACCCTATCCTTGAGACTGCTACATAATCGCACTACACCTAGAACATTGCAGAATTCATGAGAATACTGAGTTTGATTCCTTGATTTGTAAACTGTAGAACAGCTAGAGCAGTTTACATCAATGCTTCAAAAAAGTACCTTCTGTAAATCATTTGTTACTTAACAGTGACATGTTAAAATGTTGGACAGTTCAAAAAGTTAACCACATTTTGGTTCTGAATTTTCAGCATTTGATGACACTGTAGCCCAAACACCAAAACTGCAGCACTCACTTATTCCAATCAAGTTATTGGCTATTTATAACCGACTAACATTTGCCTCCGATTAGAGAACCTGACAAACTATAACCCGATTAAATACGCACAGGTTGACCAACACATTTGTACTCAGTGATGACACGTGGGTGACAAGTTCCCCTCCAAGTCAGACACCATCCTGACTTGTAACCATAAAGTTCCAGGGTCAAAAAAATACTGGAATTCCTTAACACCATTGAGGGTTCACCTACATCACATGGACAGCACATGTCTAAACTGGCACCTCACCACCTTCAATGGCAAATGCTTGTCTTGCAAAGCAAAGCACATGTAGTACAAAAGATTTAAACAGTTTAAACTGAAATACGCTAGACTTGAGAGAAACAGTTAGGTTCTAAACCTGGAATGTTAATCTTTCAGTTAAAAGGAACCACATTGCTGATATTCAGAAAAAAAAGCAAATGCTGGAAAAAGAAAAACTACAGCAAGTCTAGCAGCATCTTACATAGATTTCAATGTGACTTATTTGGAACACAAAATCTGAAGAAAGCAAATTGGACTCAAATTTAACTACTTCTTTTTCTACAAATGTTGCTAGATCTGCTGGCAGGAGGGAAAAAGCAGGTAACTATTTGAACTTTCTTGCCACAGACTTGTGGGGGCAGCATCCTTGTGTATACTTAAGGCTCGATATAGATTCTTGGTCAGTTGAGGAATTAAGGAGTAGGGGGAAGGGCAGCAAAGTAGAATGAGGAACGTCAGATCAGCCATGATCCTACTGAGTGATGGAGGAACCTTGAGGTGCCAAAATGTTCCATTTCTTATGATCTTCTGCTGATTATTTCCAGCACTTAAAGTTTCAGATCTCCAATTTCTGCAATGTTTTGCTTTTATTCAGAAATTCAACTGTCAGCAACTGTAAAAATGACAAGTCTGTATTTCCAGCATGTTCTGGCTTTCAAGTTTAAATATTTTCAGTTTTACAGGTTTGTTCTTTTAAGTCCTGACATGCATGCATACCTTTGTGCTTGAGCTCCAGGTTGACTGTAATTTCCATAATCTGTTAATTTAAAAGAAAGTTTTTTTTTTAAAAACTTCAGTGACTGCTGGTGCTATCAGCCAACACGTCGCAACCTTGCTCACTTCTAGAAGATTTACCTCCAAGAGACCTGGAAAGGTAGGTCAGAACTAGTTCCCTTTACCCAGTTAGTGAAAGCTCATGACGTTCAGCTCACGAGAAATAAAACTAAAAGAAGTGTTTCAGTGGCTGCATGGATATTAGAGACTATTCTGTCAAAATTATAGTAGTTAAGCAACTATACACAAACCTTCTTGATTAAGGAAACTCGCACAAAAATAGCTGCAATCTCAACCAGGAGTGAATTATGCTGAGTAAAAATCATAAGCAAAGATGGTTTCTCCAGCAGTCATTGTTTTTAAATTATTTTAATAATTCTTTACAAAGCACTCCAGCTTCCAAATTTTTTTTTAGGAGTTTAATTCAACTACATCTTAAGCTAGGTGGTAGCAGTCTTACAACGCTCAATTAGTATTAAGACAAGCTAATAGGTGTCTCCAAATCAGAAATTCAACACAGTAGGTAGACTCATGTCAGGTACAAAGTAATGTCACCATAGTACAAGGGGACCATAGGGCTAGTCTCTCATTAGAGAGACCGGTGGTGAGTTTAACCAGAGGGTCACAACACCTCACACAAGGAGGGAAGTTCAGAAGAAGAGTCTTTCAAGGTAATCTCAGCTGATGTGCAAATTGAACCAATGCTGCTAATACCAGTGAGATTGTTAAAAGATTACATTTTTAAGTGAAAACAAGTGTCCAAATGGCAACTTTTATGATGCAAATGTTTATTTTGAATTGAGATTAACACGTTTATAAAAAATACCTTGCCTCCTACTGTGACAGGAAAATAATGAATTTGTACCTTTCAATATACTTTTTAGACACTGAACCAATTTCCTTTGGAGTAATTGAGACTTTCAACTGAATTAAGATTTTGCAGCAGAGAACATGCACAGTCTGTAAAATACAGAGAAGAGCTGGAGGAACACAGCAGGTCAGGCAACATCAGAGGAGAGTCGATGTTTCGGGCTTAGACCCTTCTTTGGGACGTTGGAATTAGGTCCTGTAGAAAGGTCTAAGCCCGAAACGTCGGCTCTCCTACTGACGCTGCCCGATCTGCTGCATTTCTCCAGCTCCACACTGTATTGGCTGACTCCAGCATCTGCAGTTCTTGCTATCTCCAATATGTACACTCTGCCCAACTTTTACACAAAGATACTTCTGAATCCTCAAGTTTACTCTGCAGTTATTCTAACTACATCTTCCAACGTCAAGTCATGAAATGTTACTTCCTTTCTAACTCCTCAGAACCTTGAAGGTGTTTGCCACTTGACCCTCAGGTTTGAGAACACCCAACATCAAATTTTAAACTGCAAAAGCGTATCATTCCACTTTGCATGCTAAGGCTACTCTATTCCAATTAAGTCTTTTAAACTAGATTGCCTGAGATTTTGGGGAGCCATACAGGCAGTTTTGTACAAGTTCAAGATTACCTTTACATTTTAGAACTCGAAGGCCACCTAAAAATCCAGTCTTATCTACTGGTTACTTGTAATTTACCTTGCATTTGCAAAACAAGATCACACCATCTCCAACTTTAAACTTTACTATCTACACTACTATGTTCACTCCTCTAGATTTCCACAATCCATTTGCAACTGTACATAATGCACTTGTTTTCATTATTAGTCTTCTTAATTTATTACCTACTATTTAATCTGAAGTATGGTGCGTTCCAATTATTAATGAGGTATAACCTCATCCTCAAACCCTCCAACACTTGGCATAACAATCATTTGCCCAGCTTTAATCCAGGAAGTACAGCATGCAATCTAGTATCTTCAAGGGCAGCTGTTACCTCTGGTAGAATGCCACTTTCTTAGCTTGATGTCAGAAGAGAGAAATTTGATTCACAGAAGTATCACTCCAAACCCATTGTCTAGGCCCATACTATTCAAAATAAATAGTGATCGTAATTTTTAGAAACTCAAATTTTACCATAGAAACTAATGACTTCGCTGTATTCTCCTGCACAAGGCACATATATGTTTAAGTGAGTGGGGGAATGGTACTTAAGCAAAAAAAAGAGGGGGGCAACCATGTTAGGAATCGCCTAGGAGGGAATACGACAAAGGATAGGGTGGAGTGGGAAAAAGGGGGGTCATTCTTACAGTCGGGAGGAAGGAGAAAGGGGTCATTCTTGACGTTCCACAGAGGTAGGGACACCGGGGAAAAGAAGGAAGGGTGATGCGGGGGGGGGCGGAAGGCTGAGAGTCTCCCTTCCCGCCCGCCCCTCAAGATGGCGGCCGGGTCATTTGGAACTGCGTCACGCTGTTTCGCCAGGCCGCAGTAACACGGGCTCGGGAGACAGGATCAAAAACCGCCCGGGTTCCCCCCTACCCCTCAGAGATCAGCTCACTTCACCATCGGGGCCGGGGAAACGACAAAGGACCCACCTCCCCCACGCACACCCCTCCCGACTGCGAGTTGCGGTACCGGGCTAGGCCTCGGACCTGGTACAGAAAAAGCAGGAGGAGACGGTTACGCGCTGCGGAAGAGCGAGGAGGGGAGGCCAAGGACGTTTGTCAGGCCCTACAAACCGGACCGGAGGCCCAACAGTACCCATGCTGGTGCTGTAAGCAAGGATAATATCCCGGTGAAGGCCCTTACCAGACATAGCTGCTGCCTCTGGTGGTGGCTGTTCTTTCCCCCGCTCCCGCCGATACTAATTCAGCGGCTAAAGGAGGCCCCAGCTCACACCAACACCTACAGCGGGGGGACTCAACCTGTCAACCGAACCGCCCAATTCGTCAAACCCCGACTCAGCAAATTGGGGAAGCTTCAGCTAGAGCAAATAAAACTGACTAACCCCTTCAGGCCGCCAACCGAGCTTGATTAACCCACTTCTTTGAGTCAAAAAGCAGATGTCACGTGTCCAATCCCCCCCCCCTCATGTGAGGTGGTAGATCCCGGTGTGACCCAAATTTCGAACCGGTTGGGACCGGTTCCACAGGGAGCACGTGGCTCTTTGGGGACACGCCCACATTGTGGAACCTTTGGTGGGCCTGGTGGACTTGCAATAAGTTCCAGAAGTAGGGTCTCTGAAGTCAGAATGTTAAATCCTCTTCTCTCTCCACGGCTGTTGTCAGACCTGCTGAGGTTCTCCAGCAATTTCTGTTTTTGTTTCATTCAAGAGATGTCTGCTCCTCTTGGCTCCATTTACCTTTACATCATCCTCTCAGGGTGTTTCAACTGTCCCTGCCTGTCAATGAGGGTCTGCTGCAATTGCCTACGACATTCTGGGCAGCTGGTAGTATCGCCATCTCACAAAAACACTGCCACTTAATAAAATCATGGTTGACCTGATTTGGTTTCAACTCCACCCTCTTGTCAATCCCTCCTCTAATCTTTGAGTCTCTTGTCTATCTAAAATCTACCTCCCACAGCCATAAATAATTTATCCTGTTTCCCCTGCCTTCTTGTAAAGACAATTCTTTGAGAGAGGAAACTTTCCTCATCTCTGTCATCAATGACAGATCCTTTATTTTTAAAGTAAGTCTCCTATTTCTAGCATTACAGTGCTGGTCTCCGTACTTATAGAAGGATGTTAATGCGTCGGAAGCTGTTCGGAGAATATTACACTAATACCTGGAATGAGTGGATTGCCTTTGGAGGAAATGACTGTTTGTCATTTTTATAAATGACCTGGATGAGGTCATAGAAGGATGGGTTAGTAAATTTGCAGATGACACTAAAGGCAGTGGAGTTGTGGATAGTGTGGAAGGATGTTGCAGGTTACCGAGGGACATAGATAAGCTGCAGAGCTGGGCTGAGAGGTGGCAAATGGAGTTTAATGCGGAAAAGTGTGAGGTGATTCACTTTGGAAGGAGTAACAGGAATACAGAGTACTGGGCTAATGGTAAGATTCTTGGTAGTGTGGACGAGCAGATAGATCTTGGTGTCCGTGTGCATAGATCCCTGAAAGTTGCCACCCAGGTTGATAGGGTTGTTAAGAAGGCGTACGGTGTGTTAGGTTTTATTGGTAGAGGGATTGAGTTTCGGAACCGTGAGGTCATGTTGCAGCTGTACAAAACTCTGGTGCGGCCGCACTTGGAGTATTGTGTGCAGTTCTGGTCACCGTATTATAAGAAGGATGTGGAAGCATTGGAAAGGGTGCAGGGGAGATTTACCAGGATGTTGCCTGGTATGGAGGGAAGGTCTTATGAGCAAAGGCTGAGGGACTTGAGGCTATTTTCGTTGGAGAGAATAAGGTTAAGAGGTGACTTAATAGAGACATACAGGATGATCAGAGGATTAGATAGGGTGGACAAGTGAGAGCCTTTTTCCTTGGATGGTGACACGAGGGGACATAGCTTTAAATTGAGGAGTGATAGATATAGGACAGATGTCAGAGGTAGATTCTTTACTCAGAGAGTAGTCAGGGCATGGAATGCCTTGCCTGCAGCAGTTGTAGACTCGCCAACTTTAAGGGCATTTAAATGGTCATTGGATAAACATATGGATGATAATGGAATAGTGTAGGTTAGATGGGCTTCAGATTGGTTTCACAGTTCGGCGCAACATCGAGGGCCGAAGGGCCTGTACTGCACTGTAATGTTCTATGTTCTATGAAAGGCTAGACAAGCTAGGCACGTATCGTCTGGCATTTAGAAGAGTCAGAGTTGACTTAATTGAAATGTATAAGATCCTGAGGGGACTTGACTATTGGATGTTACAAAGATGTTTCTTGGTGTGGAAAAATCTACAACTAAGGGTCATAATGTAAAAATAAGCGGGTGCCCATTTAAAACAGAAATGAGGGAACGTTGAGCATTGAGAGTCTGTGGAATTCCCTTCCTCAAAAGGCAGTGGACGTAGAATCTTTAAATATTTTAAGGCAGAGGTAGATAGATTCTTGATTACCAAGGAGATGGAAGATTATCAAGGACATGCAGGAGTGTAGAGTTGAGTTAAAGTCAGCCATGGTTCGACGAGCCCAGTGGCCTACTGTTGTTCCATGTTCATAGTCTCCCTATGAAAGGAAACATTCTCCTGATATCCACCCTATCAAGTCCCCTCAGGATCTTATATGTTTTTATATGGTTTGTATTATTACCACTATATATCATTTTTCTTGGCCAGCACTTCCAATTTGCATAAGAGCTGGACGAGGGTCTGGAATCAATCACCTTTACACTTTCTTGGAATTCTGGAGGCTCTGGCTCCTGTTATAATTGGAACTTAGATAACAAGGTGTAGAGCTGGATGAACACAGCAGGCCAAGCAGCATCATAGGAGCAGGAAAGCTGACGATTCAGGCCTAATCTCTTCTTCAGAAATGGAGGAGGGGAAGGGGGTTCTGAAATAAATAGGGAGAGAGGGAGAGGCAGATAGAAGATAGATAGAGGAGAAGATAGGTGGAGATTCCTGCTCCTATGATGCTGCTTGGCCTGCTGTGTTCATCCAGCTCTACACCTTGTTATCTCAGATTCTCCAGCATCTGCAGTTCCTACTATCTCTGAAATAATTGGAACTTAATTTGTTTTGCATTCACATTAGCCACATACCTGTCAATACTATGCTGATTTGAGAATATAGCTCATGGACTCCTTTCCTTGAATCTATAGTGGGATGTGAGTATGGCTCATGTCCACATAGCCTATGCTCTGTTTTATGGGGCTAAATGGAATCATATAGTCATGGTTTCAAGGAGTCATTCAATACAGAAGAGAATCTTCAGCCCGTCAAGTCTGTACCGACCTATCTACAATTATCCTGCTTTCCAGTACTTGTCTGATAGCCCTGAATGTTACAACATTTCAAGTGTTCATCCTTGTACTTCTTAAAGGTTGTGAGGTTTTCTGCCTCTACTGCCCTCCCAGGCAGTGCATTCAAGATTCCCACCGCTTCCTGGATTTAAAAAATACACTTGCTCAAATTCCCCCTAAACCTCCTGTCCTTCACCTTAAAATTATGGCCACTCAATACTGACCTTTCAATGAAGGTCATCAAGCTTGGTCAGCGGCCTGAAGGGGTTAATCGGTTTTAATTGCTCTATGAAGGGGAACAGCTGCTTCCTATTCATGCCCCTCATAATTTGGTACACCTCAACCAGGTACCTCCTCAGCTTTCTCTTCTCTAAAGAAAATAACCCAAACCTAACCAGTTTCTCTTCATAGCTAAAATGCTGCAAACCAGGCAACATTCTTGTGAATCTCTTCTGCGCTCTTTGCAGTGTAATTACACCCTTCCTATAGTTTGGTGAACAGGACTCAACACAGTATTCCAGTTCTGGCCTAACCAATGTTTTGAACAACTTCAACATAACTTCCCTGCACTTATAATTGATGCCATATCTGATAAAGGTAAATGTCCTGTATGCCTCCTGAATAGGGTGGTATGGTGGGTCAGTGGTTAGCGCTGCTGCCCTATAGCACCAGGGATGCAAGTTTGATTCTGCCCTTGGGCAACTGTTTGTGTGGAGTTTGCACATTCTCCCTGAGTTTGTGCAGGTTTGCTCTGATTTTCTCCCACAGTCCAAAGATGTGCAGGTTAGATGGATTAGCCATGCAATACTGTCCAGGGATTTTCAGACTAGAAGGATTAGCCGTGGGAAATGCAGGGTTACAGAGATAGGGTAGGTAGGTGTGTCTGGGTGGCTCTTCAGAGGGTCGGTGTGGACTTGATGGGCCAAATGGCCTGCTTCCATACTGTAGGGATTCTGTGATGATCTATTTTCTTGTCCCGCTGCTTTCAGGGATGTGTGGACAGAACTTCAAGATCCCTCTGTTCCTGTGATCTTCCTGGTGCCCTGGCATTCATTGAGTACATATTGCTTCTTCCAAAGTGCACCACTTCACACTTTTCAAGGTTAAATTTCATCTGCCACTATTTGACCAACCCATCCAACCCTAACAAGTGTAAAAGAGTGGGATTAGCTTTTGGTGACTCTTTGCTAACTAGCACAGACATGTTGGGCAATGTCTCCTTCTGTATGATTCTACTGTTCAACATTTGCTGCCTTGTAAATGATGAACAGCCGATGGAGAACAGCTACAGAAATATCATTATTGTAAAGGAGATAAGCTATGGGGAAACATTAATGAATCTTAAGTTTTACAAGAAATTAAATACAGCCGTTCAGAAAACTTTATTGCATTTGAAAGGCAAACAGACAGAAAATATCATGGCTAGCTATATGCTTTCCACAAATATTACTTCACACAAGAGTTATAAACATCATCCCAAACAATGTTCAGTTCATGAGCTGACAGCCAACTTCATAGCATGTGACTGGTGCTGGTTGAAACGTGATCTTGGTCTTGGAGATGCTAATTTGGAGATCACAGTTTTTGGCAGCACTTGAGAAGTTGTCTTCTATAGCTTGGATGACTTCTTTGTTGTGGGCAGCCAGGATATAGATTTTCTTCCAATTTTCCTCTTTATGTGGGCATCGGATTCATTACTTTGGATTGAAAGTTGTTGTCTTCCCTTTATTAGAAAGCCATGCACTTAATGGCAGGAAATTTCTTGTTACTCAAGTATATCTAAACTGTAAGTGACTTCATTGTCCTCTACATTTCCTCTCATGACTGAAGAGTCTGATCAGCACGGGCATCCATAGAATTGTCAAGTATTGTTGTTGACGCTTGTGCGGACCTCTGCAAATATGTCATCTCTGGCATTCTTATGGGCACATTAGATGCTGCAGGTTTGATGATCCACAAAGCATACTGAACCAAATTTCTGTGATTGTTTCTACATGTCCTCTGCAGTATTTTCCCAAGAGAAATGGTTTCCAAATCAGAAGTTTGTGAAACTAATTTCTAAAGTGCTGCTTCCAGACATGATCGTGATTGTGACAAGAGTAGAACTCTCTTTTTTGTATGCATGCACTGATATCTTCATCAATAATGGCATATCCATACCACCTTATAGAATAAGTGCCATTGATCAGGATGACACTCAGTCTTAACAGCTTTAATTAGGTCTATGAACAGCATATAATTGGTCCCGATGTTGGTCTCATTGGTGTCCTTCAGCAAACGCCACACTAAATCATCAACTCAATTCATATTTATGTAGTGCCTTTAATCTAATGAAATGTCCCAAGGCACTTCATAGTCAAATTATAAGACAATTTACTACATGAAGCCACAATCTCAGATATTGGATCTATAGACCAAAAGCATAGTCAAAGAGATAGGTTTTAAGGAGTGTCTTAAAGTAGGAAAGTAAGGTAGTGAGGGATACGGAGGGAATTTCAAGGCTAGGGTAGACAATTGAAGGTATGACCATCAATGATGGATCGATTATAGCTGAAATACACTGGAGGCAGGAATTAAAGGAATGCAGATAACCCAATGAGTTGGGGTGTTGAAGAAGATAGCAGAGATAGGAAGGGGCAAGAACATAGAGAATTTGAAAGGGATAAAAGTTTTTAAATCAGGATGTCATTTGACCGGGAGCCAACCAAGTCAGTGAACACAGGGGTGAGGTGAAATGGATCATGCTGTGAGTTAAGATAGGAGAATTTGGGATAACCTCAAGTTTATAGAGGGTAGAAAGTAGAAGACTAACAGAATGCTTTGGAATAGTCCAGTGTAGCAGTGATGAATGCACAGGCGAGGATTTTAACAGTTGATGAGCTGAGACAAAGGGAAAATTGAACAATGTTATGGAGATGGGAAAAGATAACCATAAATCTGGCACAAATATGAGGTCACACTAAATAGTCAATATCAGTTAGAACTTTTATTTATCAACAATGTTATTAATTTGTTCTAATGCTAACAAGAACAGCACAGCAAGTTTTGACCTGGATTGCATTGTCTGAAATGATTGTGAGAAATCATTCAACGTTGTAGCTTTCAAAAGAGAAGTGAATACACACTGAAAAGCACCAATTTGTAGCACTATGGAGAAACTCCCACTTCCTTACTTAATTGTTTGGCTCTTTCGAAGAACTGGGACAATAATGATGAGCCCAAAGTCCTTATTCTGTCAGCGTGGTGCTTATGATTCTAAGACAGGTTATGTAAACTAATTGGTTGCGACAATATGTACAATCCCAGGCATGACCAAAAAAAAAGCATTTCTTTGCCAACATAGCAAGCATACTTCAAGACCGTTAATCATGTGGAATGTTTCTGAGAGGCATAACAAGTTGCTATGCAATTGCAAGTTATTTCCTGATGGTAAGATGTCTCTAGTATCATCTCTGCCTTGTGTAGGACTTTGAACCAGATTTCATGACAAACACTAGTGTGGTTCAGAAAGGGTGCTGTACTGCCCAGTGTTCTCATATTTGCCTGATAGTTTAAATCAACATCCTCTCTCCTATAGTAGTTGGTGTGGATATTAAAAATCATGATATTAATTGAAGAACAGAAAATTTTCCACTAACCTGGACAATGTTTATTCTATAAACAGTATAATTACTACGTGCAAATTGGCTGTTGGTATTGGCTTTACAACAATGACTGCAATTCATTGAGTTTTTTTAATATGTAAGACCATGTAGGATCACGATTAGGTCCATTTAAGGTTTTAGAGTAGATTTGTAGCTCTGGTTGTGGATGTTGTGGTTGATTGGCTCGCTGAGCTGGTTTGTTGTTTCGCAGATGTTTCATTACCCTGCTGGGTAACATCATCAGTGCAGCCTGCAATGGAGCTCCGTTGTGTTTTCCCCCCTGTTATTTAAACTCTGGAGTCCGTTGAGCTGGATTGTCTCACTTCTGGTTTTCCTTCACAGTAGAGTGTATATAGGGTCGAGCTCTATGTGTTTGTTGATGGCCTTGTTCGTGGAGTACCAGGCTTCTAGGAATTCCCATGCTTGTCTCTGCTTTGCTTGTCCCAGGATCTTGGTGTTGTCCCAGTCGAATTGGTGGTTCTCCTTATCCATATGGATAGAGATGAGTGAGTATTGGTTGTGTCTTTTTGTAGCCAATTGGTGTTTGTGTACCCTTGTTGTTAATTTCTTTCCTGTTTGTCCGATGTAGAGTTTGTCGCAATCTCTGCAGGGAATCTTGTATATGACATTGGTCCTGTCCATAGTGGGTAGTGGGTCTTTGGTTCGGGTGAGCAGTTGTCATAGGCTTGATGTGGGTTTCTGTGCTACTCTGAAGCCCAGTGGTCGTAGGAGTCTTGTGGTCAGTTCAGATGTGTTCGTGATGTAAGGTAGCGTGATGAGTGTGTCGGGGCATGTTGTATCTTCCTGGTGTCATCCATGTAATAGGCATCTTCTGACCCAGTTTTTCGGGCATCCATTGTCTTTGAAAGCCTGGAAGAAGTACTCTTCTTCTTCTCGGCGTAACTCTGCGCTGCTTTATTGTGTTTGGCTTTTCTGTGTACCTTTGTTAGGAATTCCCCATTTGGCCTGCGCTCTACCATGACATCTAGGAATGGGAGCTGTTTGTTTTTCTCCTCTTCTCTGGTGAATCTGATTCCGGTGAAGGTGTTGTTTATTAGTTCATGTATCTCCTCCAGTTTGGTCCATTTTACGATGACAAAGGTGTCATCCATGTAGTGTATCCATAGTTTGGGTTGGATTAGCGGAAGGGCCGTACTTTCAAGTCTCTGTATCACCGCTTTGGCTATTAGTCCAAAGATAAGTGATCCCACGGGTGTCCCGTTGATCTGTTCATATATTTGGCCGTTAAAGGTGAAGTGGGTGGTGAGGCATAGGTCCAGTAACTTCAGCATGTTGTCTGTGGAGATGGTGTCACTAGGGTCTTGTTCTTGTTTAAGTAGTGCTGTCAGTGTTCCCCTTTTAGTGGTATGTATATTGATGTGAATAGGGCAGTAACGTCAAATGATACCATTGTCTTGTCGTCATGTACTCTTATGTCCTTGATGGAGTTGAGGAACTCTTGGGCTGAGTGGATTGAGCGGGGTGACTTGTTGACAAGGTGCTTTAGTCTCCTTTGTAGGTCCTTGGCTAATCTGTGTGGTGGAGTGCCTGGTAGGGAGACAATGGGTCTAAGGGGTACTTCCGGTCTGTGTACTTTTCAGAGGCCTTAGGATTGGTGAGGTGTTAGTTCCTTCAGGTTTCATTCTTAAGAAGTCTGTTTTGTTTATCTGTCTGGTCTGTTTGAGTCTTTTTAGCGTGTTGAGGATCTTGTTGCCTGGTTGTGGTGTTGGGTCTGTCTGCACTTGCTGGTATGTGTTCTCATCGGCTAGTGGTGCATGTGCCTTGGAGAGGTAGTCCCGTTTATTTAATATTACTGTCATGCGCCCTCTGTCTGCTGATAGTATTGTGATGTTCTTGTCCTTTTTCCGTCCTTCTAGGGACTTCCTTTCCGATGTGTTGAGGGTGTTGAGTTCGCTTTTTCGGTGTCGGGATCACTGTCTGTTTTATGGTTTCTTGTGTTTCTTCATTGATGCTGTTGGACCTCAGTGTGGCTTCCAGTGTGGCTAGGAATTCTGTTCTGTTGGCGTCTCTGTAGTTATAGTTAAGTCCGCGGATGGGAACAGCTTTCTCTGTGTCTGTCAGTTTCTTGTTTGAGAGGTTTCTTATGCAGGTGTCTGCTCTATTGTTGTCGTTTTGGTGGGTTAGTTTGGCTAGTTTGTCCTGAAGGGTCTGTCTTTTCCTGGCTCTTGTGATCTGTTGGCCGATGTTGATGGCTTGTTCTAGGTCCATTGTCCAGTCTTGGTTGGTAGCTTCCAGGAATAAAGTTTTTGGCGTATAATTTCTCTGTTGTATCTGTGGAGCCAGTTGTGCGTCTAGTTTATCATCACCTTTACCATCCTGTGGCCGTTTTGTTCGGCTGTTTTGCGAGCTTGTGGGTTGTTGATGGGATGTTTGTATTTCACACTTCATGGTAATACCTGGTTCTTGAGGCATCCAAGTAGGAAGTAGAGTTGTTCGTGGGTATCGCTCTGTCATAAGAAAATAAGAACATAAGAACTAGGAGCAGGAGCAGGCCATCCGGCCCCTCGAGCCTGCCCCGCCAATCAATAAGATCATGGCTGATCTTTTTGAGACTCAATTGCACTTACTCGCCCTCTCACCACAGCCCTTAATTCCTTTACTGTTCAAAAATTTATCTAGCCTTGCCTTAAAAACATTCAGCGAGGTAGCTTCAACCGCTTCACTGGGCAGGGAATTCCACAGATTCACAACCCTTTGGATGAAGAAGTTCCTCCTGACCTCAGTCCTACATCTGCTTCCCTTTATTTTGAGGCGATGCCCTATAGTCCTAGTTTCACCTGCTCGCGGAAACAACCTCCCCGCCTCCACCTTATCTATTCCCTTCATAATCTTATATGTTTCTTTAAGATCTCCCCTCATTCTTCTGAATCCTAATGAGTATAATCCCAGTCTACCCAGTCTCTCCTCATAATCCAACCCTCTCAATTCTGGAATCAACCGAATGAATCTCATCTGCACCCCCTCCAGTGCTAGTATATCTCTTCTCAAGTAAGGAGACCAAAACTGCACACAGTACTCCAGGTGTGGCCTCACCAGGACTCTGTACAGCTGCAAAATAGCCTCCCTGTTTTTAAACTCCATCCCTCTAGCAATGGCAGACAAAATTCCATTTGCCTTTTCAATTACCTGCTGCACCTGCAATCCTACTTTTAGCGATTCATGCACAAGGACACCCAAGTCCCTCTGCACAGCAGCGTGCTGCAATTTTTTACCATTTAAAACATAGTCCATTTTGCTGTTATTCCTACCAAAATGGATGACCTCACACTTATCAACATTGTACTCCAACTGCCACACTGTTGCCCACTCACTTAGACTATCTATATCCCTTTGCCAACTTTCAGTGTCTTCTGCACACTTTTCTCTACCACTCACCTTAGTGTCATCTGCAAATTTTGACACACCACACTTAGTCCCCAACTCCAAATCATCGTTTGGCATAGTTCTCCCATTTTCATGCCAATTTGAGCGTGCTTTGCCCATAGGTCTCTAAGGTCTTAGAGTAGATTTGTAGACGCAGGTTGTGGATGTTGTAGTTGGTTGGATCGCCGAACTGGTTCGTTGTTTCACCGTTTAGCCTATTGAGTCTATTTCACCATTCAATGAAATCATGGCTGATCTCAAAATCCTCAACTTTACCGCCTTATGCCTATGAGCCTTGATCGCCTTTCTGATTAAAAATCTGTCTATCTCAGCCTTGAATATATGTAACATATCAGTAAGATCAACATTTATTTTTGCAAACTCCAATGAATACAAGATCACCCTACTCCCCCTCTCCCCACAAGAAAAATCCTTCCATACCTGGGAACAACACAATGAACCTTCTCTGGACTGCCCCCAATGTTGGTATATTTTTCCTTTGACAAGGAGACAAAATTGTCCGCAGTACTGTGGTATACCTAGTGCCTTGTAGTTTCAGCAAGACTTGCCTCACCCTGAACAACTGCTCTTTTAACTCCTCTCACTTTCTTCGGGTCAGAGGGGTGGCCATGAGTACCCGCATGGTCCCCAGTTGTGTCTATCTCTTTGTGGGGTACATGAAACATTCCTTGTTCCAGTCCTTTTCCGGGCCCCACCCGCAACTCTGGTATATCAATGATATCATTGGTGCTGCTTCCCTCTCTCGTCTGGAATTGGAGAAATTTATCAATTTCGCGTCCAATTTCTACCCTGCTCTCACCTTCACCAGTCCATCTCTATCTCCTCCCTTCCCTTCCTCGAAATCTCTGTTTCCATTTCTGGGGATAAGCTGGCCACCACTATTCACTACAAACCCGCTGACCTCCACAGTTAGGTGGACTATACATTCTCACACACGATGTCCTGTAAGGACTCTAGTCCATTCTCCCAGTTCTTCTGTCTCCATCACATCCATTCTGATGATGCCAAATTCAACAAGGGAGCCTCCCAAATGGCCACCTTCTTCCTCGACCAAGGACTTACCAGCACCGTTGTTGACAGGCCTCAGTCGGATTTGACCCACCTACAGGACTTCAGCCCTCACCCCCTCTCTTCCCTCCCACAATAGCAATAGGGTCCCCCTTGTCCTCACCTACCATCCCACCAGCATCCACATCCAGAAGATCATTAGCCGCCATTTCCGCTACTTCCAGCAGATGCCACCACCGGAGACATATTTCCCTGTCAGCATTCCAGGACACCCTGGTTCACTCCTCCTTCACTTCCAAGACCGCTCCACAGCCCTATGGCACCTTCCCCCGCAACCGCAGAAGCTGTAACACCTGCCTGTTTTCTTCCTTCTTCATTAGTATGCAGGGGTGCAAACACGCCTTCCAGGTGAAGCAGCACTATACCTGCACTTCACTTAATCTAGTCTATTGCATTTGCTGCTCACGATGTGTTCTTCCGTGTATTGGGGAAACAGAGCATAGACTGGGTGACCGCCTTGCAGAACACCTACATTCTGTCCACAAAAAAGACTCTGAGCTTCCATTGGCTTGCGACTTCAACACACCACCCTGTTTTTTGGCTAACATTCTGTCTTGGGCTTGCTGCAGTGCTCCAGCGAAGCTCAGCACAACCTGGAAGAACAGCACCTCATTTTACAGCCCTCTGGAGTCAATATCGAGTTCGACAATTTTACGAAATAAAAAACGAAAGAACTGCATATGATGTAAATCAGGAACAAAAACAGTAGTTGCTGGAAAAGTTCAGTAGTTCTGGCAGCATCTGTGGAGAAAAGGATCAGAGCTAACGTTTCGGGTCCGGTGACCCTTCCTCTGAACTGATGTTAGCTGGGAAAACGTTGGTTTATATGCAGGAAATAGGGAGGGGATAGGGTAGGGAGTAAACAATAAGATAGAGCCCGAAGAGAGAGAAGAGCAGTTCGATAGACAAAGGAATTGAAAACGATTTGGCTAGGAGGGTGAGTAGTTGTTAACGGGGACTGTTAGTGACTAACAATAGGTGGTGTGTAATGGCAGGCTACGTGGTAACAAGAACAAAAACAAAGTTGCTGGAAAAGCCCAGCAGGTCCGGCAGCATCTGTGAAGGAAAAATCAGAGTTAACGTTACGGGTCCGGTGACCCTTCCTCAGAACTGATGGTGGCTGGGAAAACGTTGGTTTATATGCAGAAAATAGGGAGGTGGGTGGGGTAGGGAGTAAACAATAGGATAGGGCCCAAAGAGAGACAAAGACAGTTGGACAGACAAAGGAGTTGCTAACGATTAGGCTGGGAGGGTGAATAGTTGTTAATGGGGACTGTTAGTGACTAACAACAGTGGTTGTGTAATGGCAGGTTATGTGGTAACAAGGCCTGGTCTGTGGGGTAGGGGGCTGGGACATGGGAGAGTTTAGGCCTTAAAATTATTGAATTCAATATTGAGTCTGGAGGGTTGTAGGGTCCCCAATCAGAAAATGAGGTGTTGTTCCTCCAGTTTGCATTGGGCTTTGCTGGAACACTGTAGCAAGCCAGAAACAGAGATGTTGGATAGGGAGCAGGGTGGTGTGTTAAAGTGGCAGGCAACAGGTAGTTCAGGGTCTTTTTTGCAAGCAGAACGTAGATGTTCTGCAAAGTGGTCGCCAAGTCTATGTTTCGTTTCCCCAGTGTAGAGGAGAACGCATTGTGTGCAGCGAATGCAGTAGACTAGATTCTGGGCAGTGCAGGTGAAGTGTTGCTTCTCCTGGAAGGTACTTTTGGGCCCTTGGATGCTGGGGAGGGAGGAGGTAAATGGGCAGATGCTGCACCTTCGCCATTAACAGAAGAAGGTGTTGTAGGGCTGTAGGGAGGTGTTGGGACTGTGGTGGACGTTGGAAGTGAAGGAATAATGGACCAGGGTGTCCTGGAGGGAACAGTCCCTGCGGAAGGCAGACAAGGGGGGGGGAGGTGAATATATGTCTAGTGGTGGCATCTCACTGGAGGTGGCGGAAGTGGCGTCGGATGATCTTCTGGATATGGATGCTGGTGGATGGTAGGTAAGGACAGGGGGAACCCTATCACTGTTGCAAGAGGGAAGAGAAGGGGTGAGGGCAAAAGTGTGGGAGATGGGTCAGAGCCGGTTGATGAGGAGTTCTCAGTTGAGAAAGAAGGTGGGCATTGCGGAGGTTCCCTTGTCGAAGTTGGCCTCATCTGAACATATGCAATGGAGACGGACGAACTGAGATAGATGTACTATAAATCCACTGAATCCCACAGCTACCTGGACTGTACATCCGCACACCCTGCTTCCAGTAAAGACTCCATCCCATTCTCTCAGTTCCTCCTTAGAGACCCTGCAGCCCTCCGGACTCAAAATTGAGTTCAATAATTTTAGGGCCTAAACTCTCCTATGTCTTAGCCCCCTATCCCACACTCCAGGCCTTGTTATCACATAGCCTGCCATTACACACCACGTATCACTAGTCACTAACAGGCCCCATTGACAACTATTCAGCCTCTTAGCCAGATTGTTATCAACTCCTTTGTCTAACAACTGCTCTTCTCTCTCTTCAGGCTCTATCCTCTTGTTTACTTCCTATCCCATCCCCCTCCCTATTTCCTGCATATAAACCAACATTTTCCCAGCCACTATCAGTTCTGAGGAAGGGTCACCGGACCCGAAATGTGAACTCTGAATTTTTCTCCACAGATGCTGCCCGACCTGCTGAGCTTTTCCGGCAACTTCTTCATTGTTCAACAATTTTACAGTTTGAGGCACCTTCTCCCATGCTCTTATCCCAACTCCCACACACAAGGCCTTGTTACTACAAGATCTGTCATTACACACAACCCATTGTTAGCTATTGATTGGCCCCATTAGTCATCATTCATTCTCCTAGGCTGACTGTTATCCATTTCTTTGTCTATCCAACTGTTCTTCTCTCTCTTTGGGCTTTATCTCCACCTATCATCTACTCCTTACCCCCTCCCCATGCTTTGATCTGCTTAAATACCGACTTTTTCCGAGCTACCATCAGTTCTGAGGAATGGTCACTGTACCCAAAACGTTAACTCTGATTTCTCTCCATAGATGCTGCCAGACCTGCTGAGCTTCTCCACCAATTTCTGTTTTTCTTTCTGATTTCCAGCATCTGTAGTTCTTCTGGTTTTTATTGCCTATTTTTGTACTCCATTCCCTTCAAAATAAAGGCCAACATTCCATTTCCTTTCCCATTACTGTGTGAACGTGTGTGCTAGCTTTTTGTGATTCATGGATGAGGACTCCCAAATCTCTGTGCACTGCAGTTTTCTACAGTCTTTTCCATTCAAATAATATTCAACTCCTATATTCTTGGCTTCCAAATGGATAACCTCACATTTTGCCATATTATATTCATCTGCAAAGTTTTTGCCCACTCAATCTTTCTATATTCCTCTGTAGCTTCTATGTCATCCTCAACACTTGCCTTCCCACCTATTTTTGCATTATGCACAAACTTGGCGTTGTGCATCCACGTCCCCCATCCAATTTATTAATGTATATTGTAAAATATATTTTACTATATAACTGTGGGCCAGCACTGATCCATGTAGTACTCCACTAGTTACAGGTTGCCATCCTGAAAATGCCTCCCTTTTCCTTCTACTTTCAGTCTTCTATTGGTTAGCCAACCATCTAACCATGTTAATATATTACCCCCAGTACCATGAACTCTTATTAAGTCACCTAATTTGAGGTACCTTACCAAATGGTTTTTAGATATTAAAAATATTACACCCACTGTTATCCTTTATCAATTCTGTTTGTTACTTACTCTAGGAATTCTAATACATTTGCCAGACATGATTACCCCTTCATGAAGCATGCTGACTTTGCTGGACTATATTCTGCATTTCTAAATGTTCGGCTATTGCATCCTTTATAATAGACTGCAATTCCCCCAATGATCGATGTTAAGCTAATTGGCCAACAGTTAAATTTTTGAAAATGAATGCTACTCAGACAGTTTTCCAGTCCTCTGTGACTTTTTCAGAATCAAATATTTCTTGGAAGACAACTATTTATGTATTCACGATCTCTGCAGCTATTCCTTTAAAATTCTAGAGGCCAACCTATCAAGCCCAGAGGACTTATTGGTTTTTAGCTCCACTAAGTTTCATAGAATCCATTCAGTGTGGAAACAGGCCATGTGGCCCAAAAAATCCACACTCAGACTCACCTCTTTACCCTATCCCTGTATTTCCCTTGGCTAATCCACCTAACCTATACATCCCTGGATATTATGGGCAATTTAGCATGGCCAATCCACCTAATTTGCACATCTTTGGACTGTGGGAGGAACCTGGAGAACCCAGCAGAAACCCACGCAGACACGGAATTGAACCTGGGTCCCTGGTGCTGTGAGACAGCAGTGCGAACCACTGAGCCACCTTTCTACCATGAAGACTCATGCAAAGTAATTATTCAATACCTTTGTCATTTGCTGATTTCACATTATTATCTCCCCAGGCTTATTCTCTAAGGGGCCTATGTTCACTTTGCATTTTGTCATCCTTTTTGGATATTTAAAGAAACGCTTGCAGTTTGTTTTGTTATCACTTGCTATTTTACCATTAATGTTTAGTTTCTCCCTTTTTTAGGTTAACTTTTATTGGCTTTTGAGATTTTCCCAATCCACTGGCTGGCCACCATCTATGCTACATTGTATGTTTCTTGTTTCAATTTGATACTGTCCTCAAGTTCCTTGGTTAACAATGTTGATTTATTTCCTTTACAGAATCCTTTTTCCTCACTGGGATAATAACTTTGTTCTAAGTCATGTACTATTTTCTTATACTTATGCCATTATTCATCAACTGTCTTTTCTTCCAAATTCATTTCCCAGTACTCTCCAGCCAACTCTGACCTCATTATTTGCAATTGTCCTTATTTTCGTTTAGTACAGTTGCTTCCGAGCCATGTTTCTGACTCTCAAAGTGAATCCTGCCTTTTTACATGCAACATTATCTCTTGATTTCTCTGTCTCCACTAAAGCTACTGTCACGGGGCCTATAGATTGTACCCACCAGAGTCCTCCCTGGTTATTTCTTATCTTCACCCATATGGATTCCACATCTTTTGATTCAAGATAATTTCTTGTTTTATACTGAATCTATCTTGTATTAGCAAAGATACCCCATCACCCTTTCCCTCCTACCTGCCCTTTCAGAAAGTAACATCCTCCTGAATATTCAGTTCCCAGCTTTAATCTCCTCATAACCATGTCATAGGAATATAGGAACAGGAGTAGGCCATTCAATTCCTCAACTCTGCTCCAGCATTCAATGAGATCTTGGTGATCCGTGCCTTAACTCCTTATACGTTTGCTTTTGGCCCATTTCTATTAATACCTTTGCTTAACAAAAACTTATCTACCTCAGATTTAAAGTTAACAACTGACCAGCCATTTGTGGATGGGAGTTCCAAACATCTACCATTCATTGTGTGTAGAAGTGCTTCCTAATATCTGTCCTGTACAATCTCACCCTAATTCTCAGATTATGATCCCCTAGTTCCTCAACCAGTGGAGATAGTTTAGCTTTATCTACCCGGTCTTTTCCTGTCAATGTCTTGAAGACTTCAATCAGATCGTCCCTTAACCTTCTAAATTCTAGGGAAACTCTCTCCTCATAACTTAACCCCTGAAGTTCAGATATCATTCTTGTAAATCTATGTTCTACTCCCTGAAAGGTCAATATACTTTTCCTAAGGTGTGGTGCCCAGATCTGCTCATATTACTCCAATGGAGGTAACCTGAATTTTGTATAATTGCAGCATAGCGTCTGTATCTTTATTTTCCAGTCCTCTAGAATATAAAGGCCACATTCCATTAGCTTTCTTGCTTATGTTGGGCTCCATAATTGTCTCTGCAATGGCAGATCATATCCATTAAACTCTTTTGTGCCATTCCTTTGTTTATTTCACGTACTTAAGAACAGTTAATTTGTTTTGAAATGTTGTCGTGGTTCAGAATTGTGGGGTAGCAATTTAGACTTTTTCTAAGTGCCATTCTATAGATCTAGACTTCCTTTAATATTAGATGCGTCATAATTTGAAAGTTTTATTGTTTATGCCTCAATGGAAAGAAGCCACTTATGATTCAGAGTTTAATTATTTCAGATTTATCACTTAATCATCCTATTGATAACCACAATAAGTAGGGTTTATAATATTCTTGGTCTGGTGCTAAAGAATATTTACAGTCTGCCAATGTAAGGAAAAAATTAACTTTATTTAATAACACCTTACTGCGGCATCATTTTGCTAAGTGGCTACAAGATTGAACAAAATCATGTGATAGTGCACTGCTACTCTTATGATGTGTATTGTGTATCATTAGCATAGAATAATCATACTTCACTCCTTATACCATAACCTTGATTTGCAGTCCTCCAGTCCAAGGATCATTAACAAAACAATTAAAACAGACAAAAATACTTTAGATACTGTAAATCTGAAATAAAAACGGAAAATGATTGAAATACTCCAAGGAAAAATACGCAATAGATCTGACATCATCTCAGAGAGAGAAACAGAATTGATGTTTCTTGTCTGTCATCAGAAATATATATATAGTTCTATATATATTTCCTTATGTATCCTCTTCATAATAGGGAAATGCATACAATAATATGTAATTATATGTACATATTTCATCACATTACCAGGAAGAGAGGTGTTTTAGTATCAAGGCATAGCTCAATTGGTAACATATACCTCTGGGTTCAAGTCTCACTCTAGTGCTTGATAACAAAAATCAATGTAACTCCAGTACGGTACTGAGGGAGCACTGTACTCTCACAGGTTTTATTTTGTAGAAATCAAAGTGTGAAGTTGCACTCAAACTGCCCATTGTGCGGTCTATATGTGAAGAAGCTGAGAGATATTTAATTTCTGAACAGAGTTCAGAGAAAAGCCAACAATAATTTACATTTATATACCATTTCAAATATGTAAGCATATCAAGGTACATTGGAGTGAAAAAGAAACATTAGGAAGGAATGAATGGACACTTGATCGAGTATTGTGGATTTGTGCAGTATCAAAAAGGAAGAAAGAGTATGAAGAGTAGATGGGTTCAAATGGAAAGAATGTGGGGCCTAAGCAAGTGAATGAGAAGTTGTGAGAGGAGGAAGCAGAAATCACTGAGTAAATGCCTGTAAATCTGGTGGCATTGGGAGTCGTGAACATATCACTGACCTAAATGAACCTTTGTGTAGAAGTGTCACCAGCTGCAAAAGCTTGAGCTCTGAATTTTGGCACTGGAGTGGCAGCAGAAGTCACTGTGGGCTGTATCTATAAGGCAAAGAACTACAAGGAAAGCATGTTCAGAGAAGTGGTCATTTTGCAGCTTGGGGCCAAGCAGACAGATAGGGAATGTAGACCACCAGACTAACCAAGAGAAACAGACAGGTAAGTGCAGGGTCTCACTACTAATCACTTTCCCATTCTGGATCGTGGTGGGATCCTTGCAGGAGAGCAGCAACAATCAAGCCCATGGCACCACAGGTAGCCCATCTGTACAGAAGGGAGGGAATTGTAGTGTAGGGGCAGTACTGAGGGGCATTCTTTAGTTAGCATAACAGGCAGTCATTTCGGTGGCCATCAGTATGACTCCAGGATAGTATATTGTGTCTGGTTCTGGGGTCAGCGAAGTGACTGAGCAGCTGCAGGGCATTCAGGGGGAGGGGAACAGTCAAAGTCATGATCCATATTAGTACTAACAACATAAGTAAGATGGGGAAAGGGGCCCTGCAATCAGAATTTATGTAGCTAGATAGAAAATTAACAAGGACGATCTCAAAGATAGTAAAGTCTGGAAAACTCCCAGAGCTACATTCAGTGAGTACAAAAGAGGAAGAAAGGACAGATGAATAACGATTATAACATTTAAAAGGCATCTGGATGGATACATGAATAAGGGTTTCGAGGGATATGAGTGAAATGCTGGCAAATGAGACTAGATTAATTTAGAATATCTGGTTGGCATGGACAAGTTGGACTGTATGGTCTGTTTCTGTGAGAAATAAAAGGTACTGCAGATGCTGGAGAATCCGGGATAACAAGGTGTGGGGCTGGGTGAACAGCAAATCATATTCAGCCTGGGAACCCTGCAGCCCAATGGTATCAATGTGGATTTCACATGCTTCAGAATCTCCCCTCCCCCAACCGCATCCCAAAACCAGCCCAGCTCATCTCCACCTCCCTAACCTGTCCTTCCTCTCACCTATCCCCTCCTCCCACCTCAGGCCCCACCCCCATCTCCTATGTACTAACCTCATCCCGCCCCCTTGACCTGTCCATCCTCCCTGGACTGACCTATCTCCTCCTTACCCCCCCACCTACACTCACCTTTACTGGCTCCATCCCCGCCTCTTCAACTTGTCTGCCTCCTCTCCACCTATCCTCTCCTCTATCCATCTTCTATCCGCCTCCCCCTCTCTCCCTATTTATTTCAGAACCCTCTTCCCCTCCCCCATTTCTGATGAAGGGTCTAGGCCCGAAACGTCAAGCTTTCCTGCTCCTATGATGCTGCTTGGTCTGTTTCCGTATTGAACAACTCTATGGGCCATTAAACTGAGGGATCCTCACCTCATTTGGATGTGAATGATCCCAAGGCACTACCTCAAAGAGCAGAGTTGTCCCCAGTGTCCTGGGCAACGTACGTAGTTGAGTTAACATCAGGAAAAAAAATTATTTCATTATTACCATATTTGTGTTTGTGGGAGTTTGCTGTGCACATACTGTTTGCCGATGTTTCAATCTCAGATTAGTGGGCACACTTTAAAAAGCTCTTATAAAGTTGGCTGTAAAGGATCAGATTTCCAGCATCTGCAGTTCTTTGTTTGGACACGAAACACGAACTGTGCTGTCTCTCCACAGATGATGCCAGAACTGCCGAGATTCTCCGGCAATTTCTGTTTTTGTTTCAGATTTCCAGCATCTCCAGTTCTTTATTTTGTTAAAGGAATGCCAGGTCTATCTTTCTATTTGGGCCTAGCAACAAGTTAGAAAGGAGCAGGAAGAAAACATACTTCAGAATTAAAATAATCGTGTTTCAACAACTGATGAGATAATGTCAATATAGTTACATCGTGGTGCCATGATCTAAAGTAGAACAATATTTGAAGTTTGCAGTCATCTTGGGAGGACAGTGGCTGGTTGCCATGACAACGGGCGGCACCGAGGCCAGGCGCGCATGCGCACTGCGTCACTTTGGGGCCTGTGAAGCTGGGCTGTAAATTGGTGCTCGCCTCCCGCCAGAGGCAGCGCCCGCTACCAGCTCTGCCCTGCCCGGTCCTCCGCTGCCGCCTCCTCTTCCTCTTCCTCGTCTTCGCACCGAATCTCCAGAGAGCCAGCGGGCCATGGCGGACAGGAGCGAGGTGCAGTCTCCTCATGCTCCTGGCCATCACCACCAGCACCAGCACCATCACCATCATCACCACCACCAACAGCAGCAGCAGCAGCAACAGCAGCAACAGCATGCGCCACCGCCCAGCCTGGTGCGGATGGTGAAGTCGGTGATCCCCGTGCTGCCCTGTGCCACCGTTTCCACAGCCCTGCTCGGGTGGATCATGTTCTACCTGACCTGCAGGTACAAGATGTTCGATGAGCACACCTTCACTCTGGGCCACTTCACCAGCCGCCTGCAAGGTAAGGGGAAAGGGGAGTTGTGCTGGACATAGCAATGGTCAGTGTTAGAAGGGTCTGACATAGTCAGGCTCTATGCACTTGAGTGGTGTGGAATATCCAAACTGCAGTGATTATGGCAATGAAGGCATGAGGAAATATTTGAGTGTTTAGGGTATGGAATGCTGTGCCTGAGATTGTTCCAGGGCAGTTGATGCCTTCAACAGGGCATTAGATCTTTATTTGAGGAGGATCAATGTGTCTGGTTATAGGGAGAAATATGCTAGGTGAGATGACCTTGGGGTGCCGGCGCTGGCGCTGGCACTGGCACTGGCACAATGGGCCGAATAGCCCCTACCGAAGCTATAAGAATCTGTGATATTCCCCAATCCTCAAAATATTTGGAAGATGGATATAGGTACGTGATGAGTTAATGCATGTTGATGTGAGACACTAGCATAGTCTGTACATAGAGTTGTATGCATGTGTATGTGACCTCTGGATGAGAACAGGCTGAAGCTGTAAAACCAGTTGAACCAGACACAGACTCAGCAAGGGAGTAAAGTGTGTCATGATTGCAATGGACAGTTGTGATACTTTGACTATCACATAATATCAGAAAAGTATTTAGGACCTGGAGTATGGCCAATGTAGAAAACATTGTCTTGATGTGGAATGGAACATCACGACCATTTTTGATGAGCTCTGGGTCATCATTACTTCCTTCTTTGAAACCGATGAGAAAATACACCTTTCACTGAACACTTGAAAAACAGAGGTCCTCTTCCAGTCAGTTCCTACAACAAAATTCCTCCCAAACAACTGCCTGCGCGTCCCACATAAGATGGATTAAGAGCAATGGTGAGAACCTGAAATATGTGGATAATTTTCATATCATGGGAGCCTTCCTTTGACAAAAGCAAATATTGACAAAATTCACCGTCATCTCCGTTGTGCCAGCTCAGTTTTCAGCCACCTGAGGGAAAGGGTATTTGAGGGCGAGGATCTAAAACCCAAGACTAAGGTAATGATTTACCGAGCAGTAATGACTTTTGTTTCTTAATAGGTTTCAGAGACTTGCACAATCTACAGTAGGTACCTCAAAGCACTGAGAATTACCACCAATAATGCCTTTGCAAGATGCTCCAAATCCATTGGCAAGAAAGACAATACAACAGCAGCGTTGTCTCCCAAGCTAATTTGCCCAGCATTGAGATACGAATCGCTTAAAATTAGCTCTGCTGAGCAGACCATGTTATTTGAATGTCTAACGTCAGACTCCCAAAGCAACTGACCTGAAATCAATTGTGGCAGGAGACTCCCAGGAAGACAAGGGAAAAAGAACCCTCAAAGCATACATGAAAGGGCCAGACTGACCCTGGAAGACCCTGGCTTGCCACAAACAAAATTGCAAATATTTTATTTGGTAATGCAGTGAGCCCATTGAGGTTGTTTGTTGTGAGCATGCAGAGATAAGTCAAGGCATTGGAGATTATGTCTAAATGTCCAAACACCCCTTCCTACCTACCCTTCAAGTGCCAGATATCCCACATGTGGCAGTGTCTAATTGGACTTACTGACCATCTCATAACCCAGCAAACCAGAGTGGCTCCTTGATCTCTAAGGGTCTACATATGATGGAGAAAGAGGTGAATATGTTAGAATCTCACAAACTGCCACGTGGAAAGAGGCTATTCAGTCCTCAGTCCATGTCATTATCATCTGATCCTGTATCTCTGTTAAACAAAAAACTGGTATGTATATAGAACCTTTGGCACAGTAAAATGTTCCAAGACAATTCATGGGAACCTTATCAAACAAAATCTGACACCAAGTAACATAATGAGATATTACAGCATATGACCAAAAGCTTGATGAAACAGAGTTTTTAAGGTGCATCTTATAGGAGAGAAGGGAGGTAAAGAGGTTAGTGGGGAAAGTGTAGAACTTAGAGCTTTGTCAATTGAAGGCAAAGCTACCAATAATGGAGTAATTTAAATCTGGAACATGCAAAGGATCAGAATTGGAAGTGTTCAGACGTCTCTGAAGTTTATGGGACTGTAGAGATAGGCAGGGATGAGGCTGTTGAGGGATTTTAAAACCAGGATGAGAATTTTAAAATTGAGGTGCAGCTTAAATGGGAGCCGGTGTAGGTCAGCAAATACAGGGGTGCTGGGTGACTACAACAGAGTTAAAATGTAGGCTGCAGATTTTTGGCTAGGCTTAGGTTTACAGAAGGTAGAAGCACCAACTAAGGAATTTCTGTGGAAATGAAGATACAGGAGATGGGTGGGGCAGAAAAATTAAGTGACAAAGTGGAGGTCGCTTTTAGATCCATAAGTCATGCAGAAAGTGATTCTGCTCAGATGGGGTACATTCCTGGCCAGGAAACAGACTGTAACTAAAGCTGAATAGCTATTTACACTAGTAGGTCAATTACAGGCTTGGCAGGGAATAGCAGTGAGGGGACAGGGTGCGTTGGTGAAAGGGTTTAACGCTGATCAAAATTACTTTTAAAATTAGGATCAGTGACATAGCAGCTGATTCTTCCACTGTATCCGATGCAGAAGTTTAGTCTCAATGTTGAATGAAATCTAGGAATGTGGGAGCCACATTGGGGGAAGAAAGAAACACTGCGCACGAAGGGAAGCAAAGACCATACATGCATTGCCATATCCTGAAATCAGAAATGTACTTTCTTATATCTGCTCCGAATGGAAGAAGCATGTCAAGGGTTTCTGATTATAATTTTATTGCATTAGAGGTTGTAAGAGATCCCTGAGAAAGAATGAAAAGAAAAATTTGCATATATATAATGCCCTTCATGACCTCAGGATGTCCAGACTTATTTTACAACTAATAACGACTGATGTAATGTAGAAAACCGGGCAGCCAACTTTCACACAGTCAGGTCCCAAAAACATAATTACATAATTAGTTGTCACATTATTACCGGATAATCTGTTAAAATGATGTAGGTTGAGGGATAAATGTTGCTGAGGGCGTTAGAAAGAAGTTAAAACAGTGCCATGGGGTCTTTTACAATCACTTCTGAGAAGGGTAGATGGGAGCTTGGCTTAATGTCTCATTCAAACAAGGCATGTCCAACCATGCCCAACTTCCCCTATGCTGTGCTGGAGTATCAGGATGTTTATCGCTGATCCATGGCTAGACTCTAAGCACGCTCCTCTGAAAATTGGAAAACACGGATAAGTCAGGTTGTGCAGCTGAAGCTAAATATAATAGGCTCATTTACAAGATTTATGATTGCACAGAAGTTGAAGCACAATAATCAGCTGAGCAAATACTAATTAGGTATTAAAAATTGCTGAGACAATCTTTCAGGATCAGGAACACAGTGTCACAATCCCAGAATAATGGGCTTTCCATGGATTGCCACCTTGCTGCAGTAGAGAGGCTTGAGTGTTTTATTGATCCTAAGAGTGATGCCATCAAGAGTTCTCAACTTCTGGCAGGGGCACCATGATGGTAAAGTCACAGGGAAGGAACAGACAAAGTACAACCCAAAACAAATTCTAAACAGTGTTCCTAGAAAAAGGCCTTTGTGCAACATCAATGGCTTCGATAATAGGGAGATCCCCAGTCACTTGTCAATGGAATGGAATCTACCTTCCGTCAAGGACCATGTGTCTACTGATGTGCAACAGTATTCCCATGTTAAAAGACATCCTCTGCCTTTCCTAGGTGGTCAATCATACTCGGTAATGGATGATTGCTAATGACCAATAGGCTGGTCACCGAGGACCGAGATGAAGAGGAATTTCTTTGTTCAAATGGTTGTGAATTTTTGCTGTTCTCCGCCTCAGAAAGCAATTGTTTTACGTATTTGAGACGAAGGTCACTGGAGTTCTGGGTACAAAGGGATTGTGCAGGAAGGTGAAATAATGGTAAAAGATTGATCATGGTCCTGTTCAATGGTGAAGCAAGCATGAAGGGTCACTTGAACCACTCCAGCTGTTAGTTCTTGTGTTCTTGCATGGAATCATGCACAGTCTTGGAAAATAAAAATATCTGCAATTTCAGGCATCTTTAATCAACTTGCCCAGATATGTTTGACAACCCGTGTAGTACCGGTATGACTTGAAGCTGGGTCTCCTGACTCAGAGGTGAGGACACTACCACTGCACCACAAGAGTTCTTCAGCTGAGGTTTTAGGAGTTGAAATGTGGTTGCCTCTGATTACCCAAATGCTGCCTCAGCTGTATGGAAACCATAAACTGGGAATCAATGAAACAGGAAGATTCCTTTAAAATTTCAAGGAAGGAAGAAATAATGTTCATTCATTGATTTTTATGAACTCATTCAAACATGTAATGACACAGATCTGCGACAATGGGATTTGAAGCCACATCCGGCAGAGTTTCACCTGCCCTTCATCCAACCTGATCTATTGTATCCATTGCTCCCAATATGGTCTCTCTATATCGGGGAGACAACACACAGACTTGAGGACCAGTTTGTGGAGCATCTGCACTCTGCACACACCAACCAACCCAATCTTCCAGCTGCCGTCCATTTTAATTCCCCCTCCCACTCCCTTGGCAATATGTCCATCCTTGGCCTCCTCCACTGTCGGAGTGAGGCCAAACGTAAACTGGAGGAACAACCCCTGATATTTTGCCTTGGGAGCTTACAGCCCAGGGCCTCAATATTGACTTCTCCAGCTTCAAAATCCTGCCATCCCCAGCCTTAGCCCATGTCCAATCCTCCCCCTCCTCCTCGCTTCCCTGACCTGACCTAATCTATCCATCTTCCTACTCACCTGTCCACTCCAGGCTTCCCACTGACTATTCACAATAACTCGCTACCTGCATCCACCTATCACCATCCCACCAACCCTTCTCCCAGCCCCACCTCCCTCCCTCTATTTACTTCTGTGCCCCCCTCCCCCTCCCCAGTCCTTACAAATGGTTTCGGCCCGAAATGTTGACTTTCCCGCTCCTCGGATGCTGTCTGACCTGCTGTGCGTTTCCAGCTTCACATCTATTGACTCTGGCTTCCAGCATCTGGAGTCCTTACTGTCTCCAAATCAGTGATAACCAACATGTGAAGTCTCTTCTAAGGATGCCCACCTTGAAGAAGTTTTCATCCTCCTCCGAAGAGAGCTCAGTGAGTTTCTCTCACACTGCAACCTCTCCCCCCCCCCCACCCCCCGCAGTTGTCTCCTCTGCCCTGAAGCTCTTCAACCACATTCTGAAGCAATCTTGCTACTACTGTCAGGTCTCCTTCCTCAGTGCCTGTCTACACAGCTGGCTATCTCCCCCATGGACACCAAATAATGTTCAGACCTTCACAATTTGGACCCAACCATGACAACTGTTATCTACAGTACCTCCAGTGCCTCTAGAAATGATTCTCCCTACGTATTCTCAGCTCCACGCACTCTGCCATGCATCGACATCTTTTCTCCCAGCATTCTGCCTTGCCCAAGCTCAGGGCCTCTCTCTCCCAGACCTGCAGGGGACCTCAACTGTTCTTTGTTCTCAGAAGGATCCATACCCTCAACAAATGCTTTTTCTCTGCTCTATCAGACTTCAAAGACCATAAGTATGCCAAACTCTGTCATACTTACCACCAGACATGGACCTCCTCAATCATACAGCATCCTAACCGCATCTCCGACTTTCTCCGGGATCAGCCTGACGCCATTGACCATGCAGATACTGCAATCACTCCTATAGATCGCGTGATCACCGCTTCCACTGACGTTGAAAACCATGTAACTGCTGTTTCTGCCGACACTGAAGTCTACATAACTGCTGACATCATTGGCGACTGGGTTACTTCTGCCCACGTGACTGCTCCTGCGCGCACACCCACTCTGGATGAAGTCTTTGCCCCCCACTCCTGGCCCCAGCTCCAAGCCCTGCTGGGTATTAACCATACCCCTAGACCTCCCCCTCACTGAGGTTGAATGGTTAGTCCTCAGCAAAAAACTCACCTTCATTCCCCTGTGCCCACACACCAACATATTCCACACATGTCATGATGTTGAGCTCTTTTTCTGCCGCCTCCACATCTATTTCCTTGAACGGGAATTAAACCCACCCTCTAATGACCCCTTCTCCCGCCTCCAGCAAACTCCATCGTGACACCCCTCCTGGCCTTCTACCCTTCCTCAACCTTTTCATCTCAAACTGCTGCCGTGACATTAATCACTCGGATTTGTCCATCCCTCTCACTCACTCCAACCTCTCCCCTTCGGAACGTGTAGCCCTCCACTCCCTTCGCTCCAACCCCAACCTCACAACTAAACGTGCCGATAAGGGAGGCACGGTCGTAGTATGGTGAACTGACCTCTACATCTCTAAGGCCAGATGCCAACTCTCTGACACCTCCTTCTACCATCCCCTTGATCATGACCCCACCTCTGATCACCAAGCTATCATCTCCCAGACCATAAACAACTTCATCACTTCAGGAGATCTTCCATCCATAGCCTCCAACCTGATAGTTCTCCAACCCTGCACCACCTGTTTCTCATTCCTTCCCAAAATCCATAAATCCGACTGCCCTGGTTCACCCATTGTCTCTGCCTGCTCTTGCCCCACCGAGCTCATCTCCTCTTACCTTGACTCCATTCTTTCCCCATTGGTCTAGGAGCTCCCTACCTACATTCATGACACAACCCTTGCCCTCCACCTTTTCCAGAGTTTTCAATTCCCTGGCCCCCAACACCTCATCTTCACTGTGGACGTACCCTTATACCTGTATCCCCCATACGGAGAGTTTAAAAGCCCTCCGGTTCTTCCTCTCCTGTAGGCCCAACCGGTCACCCTCCACTGACACTCTCATTTGGTTGGCAGAACTGGTCCTCACCTTCAACAATTTTTCTTTTGATTCCTGCCACTTCCTACAAACTGAAGGAGTGGGCCCGAGCTAGCCTGCCTCTTTGTAGGATTCGAGGAACAGTCCCTCTTCCACAACAACACCGGCATCATCCCTCACCTCTTTCTCCGCGATATTGATGACTCCATTGGTGTGCCTCGTGCTCCCACGAGGAGCTTGAGCAGTTCATCAACTTCGCCAACACCTTCCACCCCACCCTCAAATTCACTTGGACCATTTCTGACACCTCCCCCTCCACTTCCTGGACCCCTCAGTCTCCGTCTCTGGAAACCGCCTCACCACTGACATGCATTTCAAACCCACTGACTCCTACAACTACCTTGGCTACACCTCTTCTCAGACACCATCCTGTAAAAATGCTGTCCCATACTCTCAATTCCTCCGCCTCCGCTGCATCTGCTCCCACGATGAGGCATTTAATCCAGGACATTGCAGATATCCTCCTACGTTAGGGAGCGTAATTTCCCCATCTTTGTTTCAACTGCATCTCCTCCATTTCCCACACTTCTGCCCTCAAATCCCCTCCCCCCAACAATAAAGATAGAGTCCCCTTATCTTCATGTACCACATCCTCCAAACCTCCAAATCCAATGCATCATGCTCTGACATTTCGGCCACCTACAATCAGACCCCACCACCAAAAGGGTGTTTCCTTCCCCCTGCTCCAGTCTGCTTTCCACAGGGACCGTTCATTCCATGACTCCCTCGTCAGCTCTACACTCTCCACCAACTTCCCCACACCCAGTACCTTTCCCTGCAACCTCAAGAGATGCAACACCTGTCCCTACACCTCCCTTCTCACCTCCGTCCAAGCCCCAAACAATCTTTCCAGATCTGGCAGAGATTCACCTGCCCTTCATCCAACCTTAACTATTGCATCTGTTGCTCCTGGTATGGTCTCACTATATCTGGGAGACCAAACATAGACTCGAGGACCAGTTTGCGGAGCGTCTGTGCTCTGCACGCACCAACCAACACAACTTTCCGAGATAACAAGGTGTGGAGCTGGATGAACACAGCAGGCCAAGCAGCATCATAGGAGCAGGAAAGCTTGACGTTTCGGGCCGAGGCCCTTCATCAGAAATGGGGGAGGGGAAGAGGGTTCTGAAATAAATAGGGAGAGGGGGGAGGCGGATAGAAGATGGATAGAGGAGAAGACAGGTGGAGAGGAGGCAGACAAGTCAAAGAGGCGGGGATGGAGCCAGTAAAGGGGAGTGTAGGTGGGGGGATAGGGTGGAGATAGGTCAGTCCGGGGAGGACAGACAGGTCAAGGGGGTGGATGAGGTTAGTAGATAGGAGATGGGGGTGGAGCTTGAGGTGGGAGGAGGGGATAGGTGAGAGGAAGAACAGGTTAAGGAGGCAGAGACGAGCTGGGCTGGTTTTGGGATGCGGTTGGGGGAGGGGAGATTTTGAAGCTTGTGAAATCCACATTGATACCATTGGGCTGCAGGGCTCCCAAGGTGAATATGATTTGCTGTTCCTGCAGCCTTCGGGTGGCATCATTGTGGCATTGCAGGAGGCCCAGGATGGACATGTCGTCTGAGGAATGGGAGGGGGAGTTGAAATGGTTCGCAACTGGGAGGTGCAGTTGTTTGTTGCGAATTGAGCGCAGGTGTTCTGCAAAGCGGTCCCCAAGCCTCCGCTTGGTTTCCCCGATGTCGAGGAGGCTACAACGGGTACAGCGGATGCAGTATACTACATTGGCAGGTGTGCAGGTGAACATCTGCTTGATGTGGAAAATCTTCTTGGGGCCTGGATTGGGGTGAGGGAGGAGGTGTGGGGGCAGGTGTAGCACTTTCTGCGGTTGCGGGGAAAAGTGCCGGGTGTGGTGGGGCTGGAGGGGAGTGTGGAGCAGACAAGGGAGTCACGGAGCGAGTGGTCCCTCCGGAAAGCAGATCAGGGTGGGGAGGGAAAAATGTCTTTGGTGGTGGGGTCGGATTACAGATGGCAGAAGTGTCAGATGATGATGCGTTGGATCCGGAGGTTGGTGGGAAGGTACGTGAGGACGAGGGGGATTCTTTTTTGGTTGTTATTGCGAGGACGGGGTGTGAGGGATGAGTCGCGGGAAATGCGGGAGACATGGTCGAGGGCGTTCTCGACCACTGTGGGGGGGAAGTTGCCATCCTTGAAGAATGAGGACATCTGAGATGTACGGGCGTGGAAAGCCTCATCCTGGGAGCAGATGCGGCGGAGGCGAAGGAATTGGGAATAAGGGCTGGCATTTTTGCAGGAAGGTGGGTGGGAGGAGGTGTATTCCAGGTAGCTGTGGGAGTCGGTGGGCTTGAAATGGATATTGGCTTCTAGGTGGTTACCCGAGATGGAGACAGAGAGGTCCAGGAAGGAGAGAGAGGTGTTAGAGGTGGTCCAGGTGAACTTCAGGTTGGGGTGGAAGGTGTTGGTGAAATGGATGAACTGTTTGAGCTCCTCGTGGGAGCACGAGGCGCCGCCGATACAGTGATCAATATAACAGAGGAAGGTGTGAGGATTAGAGCCAGTGTAGGTACGGAAGAGGGATTGTTCCACGTAACCTACAAAGAGGCAGGCATAGCTTGGGCCCATGCGGGTACCCATGGCCAACCCCTTTGTCTGTAGGAAGTGGGAGGAATTGAAAGAGAAGTTGTTGACAGTGAGGACGAGTTCGGCTAAGCGGATGAGGGTGTCAGTGGAGGGGGATTGGTCAGTTCTGCGGGACAGGAAGAAGCGGAGGTCCTTTAGGCCATCTGCATGGGGAATACAGGTGTGTAGGGACTGGACATGTAGGTTACGTGGTACAATCCCTCGTCCGTACCTACACTGGCCCTAAACCCCACCTCTTCCTCTGTTACATTGATGACTGTATCGGCGCCGACTCGTGCTGCCACGAGGAGCTCGAACAGTTCATCCGCTTCACCAACACCTTCCACCCCAACCTGAAGTTCACCTGGACCATCTCTAACACCTCTCTCTCCTTCCTGGACCTCTCTGTCTCCATCTTGGGTAACCACCTAGAAACCGATATTCATTTCAAGCCCACCGACTCCCACAGCTACCTCGAATACACCTCCTCCCACCCACCTTCCTGCAAAAATGCCATCCCCTATTCCCAATTCCTTCGCCTCCGCCGCATCTGCTCCCAGGATGAGGCATTCCACTCCCGTACATCTCAGATGTCCTCCTTCTTCAAGGGCGGCAACTTCCCCCCCACAGTGGTCGAGAACGCTCTCGACCATGTCTCCCGCATTTCCCGCAACTCATCCCTCACACCCCGTCCCCGCAATAAAAACCAAAAAAGAATCCCCCACGTCCTCACGTACCACCCCACCAACCTCCGGATCCAACGCATCATCCTCCGACACTTCCGCCATCTGCAATCCGACCCCACTACCAAAGACATTTTTCCCTCCCCACCCTTGTCTGCTTTCTGGAGGGACCACTCTCTCCGTGACTCCCTTGTCTGCTCCATACTTCCCTCCAGCCCCACCACACCCGGCACTTTTCCCTGCAACCGCAGGAAGTGTTACACCTGCCCCCACACCTCCTCCCTCACCCCAATCCCAGGCCCCAAGAAGACTTTCCACATCAAGCAGATGTTCACCTGCACACCTGCCAATGTGGTATACTGCATCCGCTGTACCCGCTGTGGCCTCCTCTACATCGGGGAAACCAAGCGGAGGCTTGGGGACCGCTTTGCAGAACACCTGCGCTCAGTTCGCAACAAACAACTGCACCTCCCAGGCGCGAACCATTTCAACTCTCCCTCCCATTCCTCAGACGACATGTCCATCCTGGGCCTCCTGCAATGCCACAATGATGCCACCCAAAGGCTGCAGGAACAGCAAATCATATTCACCTTGGGAGCCCTGCAGCCCAATGGTATCAATGTGGATTTCACATGCTTCAAAATCTCTCCTCCCCCAACCGCATCCCAAAATCAGCCCAGCTCGTCTCTGCCTCCCTAACCTGTTCTTCCTCTCACCTATCCCCTCCTCCCACCTCAAGCCCCACCCCCATCTCCTATCTACTAATCTCATCCCGCCCCCTTGACCTGTCCGTCCTCCCTGGACTGACCTACCTCCTCCCTACCCCCTCACCTACACTCACTTTTACTGGCTCCATCCCCACCTCTTTGACTTGTCTGCCTCCTCTCCACCTATCTTCTCCTCTATCCATCTTCCATCCACCTCCCCCTCTCTCCCTATTTATTGCAGAACCCTCTTCCCCTCCCCCATTTCTGATGAAGGGCCTCGGCCCGAAACATCAAGTTTTCCTGCTCCTATGATGCTGCTTGGCCTGCTGTGTTCATCCAGCTCCACACCTTGTTATCTCGGATTCTCCAGCATCTGCAGTACCTATTATCTCTAACACAACCTTCCAGTTGCCGTCCATTTTAATTCACCCTCCACTTCATTGGCAACATGTCCATCCTTGGCCTCCTGCACTCTCAGAGTGAGGCCAAACATAAACTGGAGGAACAACACCTGATAGTTTGCCTTGGGAGCTTTCAGCCCAATGGCCTCAATATTGACTTCACCAGCTTCAAAATCCCTCCCCCTCCTCCTCACCTCCCTGAAATGACCTAACTTGTCCGTTTTCCTACTCATCTATCCACTCTAGCCTTCCCACTGACTATTCACAATAACCCCCTATTTGCATCCACCTATCACCATCCCACCTACCCTTCCCCTGCCCCAGCCCCAACCTCTCCATTTACTTCTGTGCTCCCCGCCCCTTCCCCAATCCTGACAAAGGGTTTTGGCCTGAAATGTTGACTTTCCTGCTTCTCAGATGCTGTCTGACCTGCTGTGCGTTTCCAGCTTCACACCTATTGACTCTGCCACAAGACCCTGGTAATTAACGTTTGAGTTCTGCCTGTCATGATCACTGGAGTCTGCCAAGCATTTCACAGCCAATTAATTACTTTTGAAATATGGTCACTTGTTTTGTCGGCATCAAATGACCAATTAGAATTTTGATTGTGTTGAACGATTCATAACGTTTACTAGCACACTGGGCAAAATACCCTACTCATTGTTGGATACTGAGATAAAATCTTTCACACGCCAGCTGAGCAGGCAGACAGAACCTATGTGTGTCACTTTGCTCCTGTAGCTTATTCATGTATCCAGAAGTATTATCTAAAAATGAAATTCCACTTTGTCCTTACCTAGCCTAGCAACTGGAAGCCAATTGCTTTGCATGACAGAAAGGTTCTGTAAATGATGATTTTGTTATCCGAGTACCATTCTTCATGTGAACGTAAGCAGTGAACGTCAGCTCTCCAACCACATAGTTATTGAAGGTAAACTTTATTTTGGTCTCGTCTGAAGTCTAAGACAGCAGCTCAAGCTGGACCCTGGTATGTCTTTGTTAACCTGAATGGATGCAACAACATTAGGGAAATGATGATGATCTGTCTACCTCTTGATCTTGGAACTGGAATATTGAATAAGGCCAGAGTAGTAAAAATCTGCTTTCTTGCCCTAAATGGACAGTTTAGGTACAGTATGGTAGGTTTTCAATTTTCTTTCCAGAAATTTGGAGAGGAAAACATTGTACCAAAATGAGCTATTTTTCTGTTTTTGATCTTACTATTGTAGTGACCTTTCTTATTTCTAGTGATTTCAGTATACTTTTGCAAGTGCATTTTTTTTATTTTACCCTTAGGAAGACTTTAAGCTGGGTATGTGATGTATACATAGAGGACAAGCCTATATGAAACCCAACGCTCGACTGTTGCGATGGGATACTCCCCCAGACCTGACTGAACCTGATTGTCTGAAGAGTGGCAACCAGTCAGATTAACATTCTGCTCCTACTTTATTTCTGTCTAGACGGAGCTCTACATTTCTGGCAGGAGATTTCAATTACAGCTTCTTCAGGGGAGTGTACCTGAAATTTACTGGCTCCGTTGTAGGGCAGGATAGTCAGGGGAAGTCAGATCACATCGTCTTTGTCATGGCATTAGTTGCTGTATTCATTGATTTAAATGTTCAGCAGCACTGATATCACAAGTTAAGTTCTGCACTACCCGTGCAATTGTTTAAAATTTACGTTGTATATTTGTCACTAACATCTATTTCTTTTTGTTTAACTACAGTGTACAAGTTGTTTAGTTATGTGTTCATCCATAAGAGTATGAGCGCGCTGGTGTGCAATGTTCTTATGCTGTGGTATTTCGGTGGTGCTATGGAGAAGAGCATCGGGACAGTAAAGTACGCATACCTCACTCTCCTGTTTGCAGTTCTCACTGGAATCATCTATGTCCTTATTGGTTCAATGATTTTTGGACTGCATAACCTAAGAGAAATTCAGGGATTTACTACACTCGTTTTTGCCTGCGTGGGGATGTCTGTATTTCTGTCCCCTATGAAGTGCATTGTCTTTATAACAACTATCAAATTGATTTACCTCCCATTCATTTTACTTGCCATTGCAATTTTCATTCCGGAATCATCGATCATTGGCAATGTTTGTGCATTGGGAGCAGGAGTTGCATGTATCCTTTTTTTTTTCAAAACATCTTGCTAGCTGTATCTGAAATATTGTTCTAATTTTGTATTTGGCTAAAAGATATCCTTTCCCCAGTAGTTTGATGGTCTAGCCATAATCTGTCGTTAAAATTTTAACTATCCCGTGTACACTGCACCAACAGCACTCCAAACTGATGTGGTAAATCAGGAGTTTTAGATACCTCAGATGGAGAGATTTCTTCAGCCAAGATAGCAAGGTTTGAGACATTTTAACCCATCATCAGCATTAAGAAACTTTGTGAATGATGCAGGAAGCTTTAGCCCCTGTTGTACGTGATCAACTGGATTCTTTTGTTGTGTATATGTTCAATGTTGTTTACTTGTCTCTTTACTTGAATGTTCCTTGCACATCTGGACTTGTTTTTCTAATACTTCTAAGACTCTTGCATAGGAGAAAAAAATTGTCATCTTTTAGGTAAACCCTGTTGCTTCTAAGTTCCATTTGGTGGTTCTGCCTGCATCTTCTGATGCCTTTCTTTTTCTCTGATATTTTCACACTGATTTGTTGCTACTGAATTTCCCTCCTTTGTTCTTTCTAAACTCAAATCAGCTAACCTACACACTGTTCCTACTTACTCGATCCTCATGATAAAATCAAAAACTTGGTTCTATTTAATTCTTTGCAAGTACTTTCATAAGGTTATTTAAAGTCCTACTGTCACAGTTTACAGGCTTTTACAGTCTCAAGTTTGACATCATCTAATTATTGCTCACTCAATTTGCTTCTGCTATTTTCAGCCTTGCCAATTTTCTTCACGTTGAGTCTTTCACTTTAGACTCTTGAAGAAATCTTTAACTGTAATGCCTGAGTAAAGAAACAAAGTCAGTTATTATATTTAATGAAACCAATACTATTTATCCTTAATAACACCTCCTTTGCAAGATGTTTATGGTCGCCGGTTCTTTCCTTATCTGGATTTGCATGAGATGACTGCTGCATCTATGGAAAGGAATTTTCCTTTTACTTATCTGAAGGTTATACCAGGGATCACATTTTATTCAGCCTTGTGGGAGGTGAGAAACGTCGAAATAACTGATAGGTAAGTGGCTGTTTTACTTCAACAAAGTTTACTTTTTTTAGTAGTATATCTTTCTTCCTTTTTACCCTTGGTCGCCCAAGGGCCTGGATTCCTGTAGGTATGGTTCCACAGGTTCTTATAGGCTCTGTACTTAATCAAAATGACTGCTGTAAGCAGTGAGATGTGAGCCTAAGCATTGAGTACTGGTTAAATGCATAGCTAGTGCAGATTATGCCCACATATGAGCAAGTAGGGATGTCTGCACAATGATATGATGTGCCAATGTTTAGTTAGTTTTCTTCCCAATGATAAGTGGTACAATTATCTTTATTTCTTTTGGATGATGGAGCAAGCTCTATCCGGTTCATTGCCACAATAGGTGTCCAGTATACAGACGCAGGCATTAAGGGACTCTGCTCCATACTTAAAAATCAAAATCATAGAAGGTTATACATCACAAGGAGGCTATTTAGCTTGTTGTGTTTGTGTGCTGGCTATCAGCTGGATTCAGTTAGTTCCACTGCTCTGCCCTTTTCCGGTAACCCTGTAAATCCTTTCTGTCCAAATGCTATTTTGAAAGTCACAGTTGAACTGCCTTCACCACCTTCTCAGTAAGTGCATTCTAGCTCCCAACCACTTATTGCATAAGAACCATGTTTATGCATTTCATCTTCGATTCTTTTGCGACTAGTTCTAAATCAATGTCCTCTGGTTCTTGATCCTGCTGCCAAAGGGAACCCTTCTCCCTATCTGTGCTGTCCAGATTTCTCATGGTTTTGAGTTCCTTTATTAAATTTCCTCTTAGCACTTTTTTCCCTTAAGGTGACTTACACCGGCTTCTCAAATCTATCTTCCTCTCATCCCTGGAGTTATGTTAACAAACCTTTTTCTTCATCCTAGCTACAAGCCTCTTTAAGCTTACTAAAACGTGGTAACCAGAATTAGACACAGTACTCCAAGTGAGACGGACCAATGTTTTCTAAAGGTTGTAAATTAATTTCCTAACTTTTATGCTCCCTGCCTTAATTTATGAAGCTTAAAGTCCTGCATGTGAAAACAGCAAGTACTGAGAGGCTCAGCAGGTCTGGCAGCATCTGTAGAGATCAAAACAGATTGAAAGTTTTGAGTCTGACATGACTTCTTCAGAACAGAAAGGGGTTTAAAAGTCATGGTTTTACGTTATTGATAGAGGAGCGAGTGGAACAGATTTTCATGGTACCCAGAGCAAAGGACAAAGTGAGTGTTAGTGTGGTAAAGGAGAGATAGAGACATAAAATATGTGTAAATTATAGGTTGTGAAAATGAGAAAATGGCTCCTCTTATAGCTCCCTTCCTCACAGAAGTCTGGGAGTACCTTCCTCACATGGGCTGCAGCACTTCGAGAAGGTAGTGCACCTTTCCAGGACAAACAGGGATGAGCAGTAAATACTGGCCAATCCAGCAACGTCCATATCTTGTGAAAGATATTTTTAAAAAGTGGAATTCTCCAGTCTTTTGGCATCCTGTCAGGAGGATGGATGATTTTGGCCACCACCATTGCAATTTCTGCCTTGCCCTCAACTCCATGCAATCTTGGTGACTTATCAGTCCATGTTGCAGTATTTTTTTAGTTCATCTATTCTTTCAGTTACCGCCTTCTTCACTGTGACTTTTGCAGCACCTTCAGATGTAAACTAGCCATTTAGTATCTCGGCCATGCCCACTGCCTCCATCCACAGATCCCCCTTTTGGCCCCTAATTATCCCTCCTCTCTTGCTGTTTGTATGCCTTTAGAAAACCGTTGGGTTCCCTTTTTTATATTAGCAGCCAGTTTCTTCTCATAATCTGTGTTTTCCTCTCTTATTTTCTTTTATTCTTCCCCCGACCCCTGAATTTTCTGTAGTCATCCTGGTTCTTATTTCTCTTATCAATCTAACATCTTTTTTGCCACTTCATCTCAATCTCTTCTCTCACACAGAGAGCTCTAGCTTTGTTTGTCCTGCCTATTCCAATTGTGAGCTTCTACGTTGACTGTGTCTGGACATTTCCCTCTTCAAAGGAGAGATGATGGCCTAGTGGTATTATCGCTGGACTGTTAACCCAGAGACCCAGATAATGTTCTGGGGACCTGGGTTCCAATCCTGCCATGGCAGATGGTGGAATTTGAATTCAATAAATATCTGGAACTAGGAGTCTAATCATGACCATGAATCCATTGTTGATTGTTGGAAAACCCATCTGGTTCACTAATGTCCTTTAGGGAAGGAAACTGCCATCCTTACCTGGACTGGCCTACATGTGACTGCAGACCCATAGCAATGTGGTTGACTCGTAACCGCCCTCTGGGCAATTAGGGATGGGTAATGAACGCTGCCTAGCCAGCGATGCCCTCGTCCCATGAATGAAAAGTAATAAAAAAAGACTGTCCGTTGTTCCATTTCAAATGCCATTCCAATTTGTCCTGGCCAGGCCTATTTTAAATGGGAGAGTTATACTGCAAATAAAAAGTCCAACTTTTGTGCTCAGAAAAATGCTGACATGCCTTTAATATTTTTTCTAAAGTATTGTTAAATTTTGTATTTAAAGTATATTTTTAAATTCAGATTAAATGCTTTCAATTGTGTTAATTTCTGCATTGTACATGATGTGATTGAATCATTTCCCCGCCCCCGCCCAGTACTCAATTTCCAGAAGTATGCGATGAGAGTTATGAAATGATGTGACTATCCTTTGAGACAGAACTGTAAGCAACTGAGCCATTGTTTCGGGGACAGTGCTACAGTTTCTTTTTGTGTGTGAATGCAAGCACAGCATCCAAACTTAACTTGTAAACTTTGTGCTCTGCAGTGTATCTTGGAGAATGTAGTGTAGAGGGATACCATTTTGCAGGATGCAAATTGAAGTCTGAAATTGAGTCCATTATATATATCCTCCAAGTGTATTCATACTGTTTGAGATGTTACTAATTGGAGCCTTAACTTCTGAACGAATTTCCAAAATAGCTACAGACTTCCTGTGAGACATAGCATCTTCAGGTTTCCTCTTCCTTTAAAAAAATATCCATTGTAATAGTTACAATTTAAGTTATTTTTGTTTTGGTTCACTATTTTTTGTTAAAGGTATGAATGCTGTTGATGTCATGGGATAATTATCTACTCCATGGGAGGAGTTCTATTGAGGCGATGGAGGCCTCAGTCATGGGCTGGAGAGCCAGCAAGAGTCTTGTGTCACCTCTTCCTTATTAGCGAAGCTCCTTCGCGTCTCGTTCCACTTGGGCGCTGACAGGCTTGCAGCAGGCCTTCTCCTAGGGATCCAGGATCCAAGGGTAGAGAGCTGTTGACCAATTAGATGTAGTGGCACTGTGAAGCGGTAGTGTTGCTTTTGTGGCACTCAACGTCATGGATCATCATTGTATTCCAAGCTACAGGTGAATGCTTGTGGGAGGGGGTTACAGGTTATGGCTCGTGAGTGAATGGGGCAGCAGAGTTGGAAGCAAGGGCTTGTGAGATGATCCCAGAACTCCCTTGCTTCCCTGACACCAAGTCCTTCAATCAGACACTGAATACCTTTGAATTAAGAATCCGGCAAACAGTTCCCCACCCATTGATGGGTTAATGTCAGCAGTGGCATTAAGGGGGGATTAATTGTCCCATACCCTGTTGCCACAGGCATAATCTGGATGGAGGAGGTGGCCCCCAGCCACTGTCTTCCCACTTCATCAAACTAGCACAAGATTCTGCCCCATTTGTTTTTGAGTGTTTGTGTGGTGTCCTCAAAATACCAACTTAATACTGATCAGCCAAATAAGGTATTTAAAATAATTGCATTCATTCAAACATGATTTGTGCATTTTCCACATTTTTGTTCAACCAGAATATTGTGGTGTTTCTGTATAGTTGGTATTTGCTCTCCGTCATGACATCTCTGTCATTGCAGCAGATTAAATGATTATTATGTTTTGTGGTGTCAAGCGATAATTAATACTGTGTTTGTAAGTGAAGTATGAATTTGCTGTACAAAGTCAGATTGTTATAATATTTCACAGCGTGATCTAGTCACTGACACTTGAGACTCCTTTTTTAAAACTGGAATTTCTTAGCATTGAAAATGCTGGTAAATGAACTTTTGCACAACATAACACCACTAGAAACTTAACATTTAAGAACACAATCCATTCATCAAAGTACAGAATTCCCAGAGGAATGATTAACAGACAATTCCAAATTATGTCTTCCAACTGTGATTCAAGTCAAACATTATTTTACAAAAACATGTGTTCTGATAGGAATGCATAATAATGGCAGCTTTACACTGGCACCATGAATCCAACATCAACTATTTTACTTCCTGTGTTTAGCCTAAATCCAACTCCCTTTCTCCTGTTTATAGATCTACTAGTTGGAATTATAAGACGAATTTCTAACAGAAGTACATTTGGAAGTGTGAACTTGTGGAGGTGACAACTAGATTTCAGTCTCTCAGTACCAATTAAAATGTACCAGTGTAAATATGGCTAGAATGTAGCTGATTGCACAGCTAGAAATCATCAAGGAATTTAAATGGAATTCTGTTGCCACTAATTAAATGAGGTTGTTAAGTTTAAAACTTATAATATTGTGGCACATTGATTAACAGATGTGGGAAATGGAAGAAAGGTCTCACTAACTCATTTGGAGTTGTAGTCCTGATGGTGGGATAGATTTGACGGCTCCTACTGCTCATTCTAACCATGCTAAATTTTAACATTAACTCTTCGATAGCACCTATAAATACCTACCCCTAATATTGCTTACCTGACAAACAAAATTCTTTTGAAGAAAAGAATATGTTGGTCAATAAAAGTTTCTGGTACAATGCCCCAATTTCAAGCTTGCTGCCTAAATTGTGATTGGTATTTAAGACACCGATTGTATTTAAGGACATCTGTGGGACCCTCCTTCCACTGTAGGGGGGGAAATATACTCATTCTCTTCAAATGCAGTGTTATGTCAAACCCTGCCTAACAGAAATATTTTGTTTTCAGGTGGTTTGCCAGGTGGGAGTGACTGTTACATAAATTCAGGGAGAGGAATTTTTCAGTAATCAATTTGGTGTCCTTTTGACTCGGAGCCTGATGCACTTTAAATAGCTGTCAACCATATCAAATTTATACAGGCCAGATGATATCAGAGAAGCAAGGTGATGAGAACCAAATGTACAACATTCTCTCTACCAAGGAAAATTAAAGAGTTAGACAATCTATACATAGTTTTTTTTAATAGTTTATATGTTTATAGTTATGTATTCATAGTTATACTTTTAGGCTAATTTTATAGGTCATAGAATTATAGAGTCATACAGCACAGAAACAGACCCTTCAGTCCAACTCGTCCATGCCAACCAAGTATCCCAAATTAACTAGTCCTGTCTGCCTGCATTTGGCCCATATCCCTCCAAACCTTTCCTATTCATGTACCGTTCCAAGTATTTTTTAAATGTTGTAACTGTGCCTGCATCTAACACTTCCTCTGCAAGTACATTCCACATACGAACTACCTTCTGTGTGAAAAACAACTCCCTTTTAAATCTTTTCCCTGTCACTTTTAAAATATGTCCCCTAGTTTTAAACTCCTCCACCATAGGGAAAAGACCTTGGCTATTCACCTTATCCATGCCCCTCATGATTCTTTAAACCTCTGTAAGGTTACTCCTCAACCTCCAATGTTCTAGTGGAAAAAATCCCTGCCTCTCCAGCCTTTCCTTCTAACTCAAGCCCTCCAGTCCCGGCAACATCCCGGTAAATCTTTTTTGCTCCTTCCCTAACTGTGCTTCCTGCCCAGTAGTGTCCATTTCTTCTGTCTTTGTCAGTCCTCATAACTAATATTTAACTTTTTTCTTCCTTCTGTTGTATAAGTTTCTATTCGGCACTCGTTCTCTCCTTCAGTTTTCTACTGTTTTGCATTTACCCTCCTCTGTTCAGTCCCTTTGTCCTCTCTGTTTGTTTTTCTGTCTTTACTCTCTTTCTACTCTCATGGAAGAGATCAGAATTCACCAAATGGGAACTGGATGTGTGAACTCACAGTGGTCCAGTAGACAGTGCCACCAGGCAAGTGCATTACAGTTTAATAATGCATATATCAATGTTAACACCCATTTTTATGAGAAGGAATCAAAATTGAATCTGTAATTGAACATGTCAGAATGTGTTTCAAATGCAGTTCAAGTATTAACATCTGTTAGATAGCATCATTCTAACATTTCTACAGAAGGAGGTAGCTACAGAGTACAGCAGTTAATGGAGTTCTTCTTGTTTAAAGTTAGAACATCCATCGTATCCTATCATAGAGTGGTAGAATTGGCATTAGTGAGATTTTTAGATTTTCTAATAGGAATCAGAAAGTAAGAATAAATGGGTCTTTTGGTTTGGCACGTTGTTCTCAGATTGCTTTGATTCTTGCTCTATTCAATTAGGCTTGCATCATAAAAATAAGAACAGGAAGTGTTGCACTATATAGCACTTTTCACAGCCTCAAGACCTTTACAGCCCACAAAGTCATAGACTTTGCAGAAGACAGTGATAGAACAACATTGGTAGAGGGCTGAGTTACATCTTTTGTTCTGTTCCATCGGTAAGGGATCAGTGCTGGGGCCTTAACTATTTCCAGTCTACATCAATGGCTTAGGTGAATGGCCCAAATATATGCTAGCTAAAACTGATGATGAGTCCGAGATAGCTGGGAGCAAGTTATCAAGACGAGGTACAAATTCTGCAAAGGGATGTAGTTAGGTTAAGTGAATGGTTAAGTGAAAAATTGCCAAAAGCAGTACAAGGTGTACAATGATAATTCTGAACTTGCCTACTTGGCAGTAAGAATAGAAAAGTTGTTTATTTAAATAGAAATTACAGAACTGGTAGTACAGTGAGATCTGGGTGTCTTGATGCATGAATCACAAAAGGGAGATCCATCAAGTAATTAGGATGGCAAATGAAATGCAAAAACTGAGGTTTGACTGCACTGTACAGGGCCTTTGTGAGATCGTGTGGAGTATTGTGTACAGTTTTGGTATCCTTGTTTAAGAAAATACATAATTATCTTAGGAGTAGTTCAGAGAAGGTTCATTTAACTCATTCCTAGGATGAAGGGTTTATCTTGTGAAGAAAGGTTGTATCAATTGGAATTTAGAAGAATGAGAGAATTACTGGAGCTTAGAGACCAGAAGCAGGGGACATAGATTACGAATGCACCTCTTAAAATGGAGATGAGGAAAAACTTTTGTGTCAGAGGATTGTTAGTTTGTGGAATTTTGTTCCAGTAGATCATTGAATTTACTCAAAGCTTAATTAGATTTTTGATGGATAAGGTAGCCAGGGGTTATGTGAGCAGATGAAAAAGTGAAGTTGAGACCATAACCAGATCTGCCATGATCTTATGGAATGATGGAATACACTTGAATGGTTTACTCAACAGTGTTCACGGTTCCTCACATATTGAAGCAGCCTAGGTTGATATGCAGCAAGACCTAGGCAATCTTCAGGTTTGGGCTGACAAGTGGCAAGTGACATTCCAAAATGTTATGCACAGATGCCAGCCTCTAACCATCTCCTACAAGAGAAAATTCAACCCTTCGACATTCATTGATATTGTCGTAACTGAACCCCCGTTTTCAACGTTGTGGGAATTACCATTGAATAGAAACTGAGCGAGACCAGCCAAATTATTACTGTGGCTGCAAGAACAGTTCAAAGGCTGGGAATTCTGTAGCGAGTAACTCAGCTCCTGATTCCCCAAAGCCTGTCCATCATCCACAATGCACAAGTCAGGAGTGTGGTAGAGTACGCTCCATTTGCCTGGATGGATGCAGCTCCGTCTAAGTCCACAAAGCTCGACATCACCCAGGAGAAGGCAGCCTGCTTCATTGACACCCCATCTAATACCTTCAATATTCTCTCCCTGTGCCACTAATGTACAGTGGCAACAATGTGTACTATCCACAAGATGCATTGCAACAGTTCACCAAGCTGTTTCCTAGCTCATGACCTTTACCACATAGAAGGACAAGGGCAGCAGACACATGGGAATCCCACCATTTGCATGTTTCCCTCCAAATGACACACCATCCTGAGTTGGAAATATATTGCTGTACCTTCACTGTTTTTGGGTTAAAATCCTGGAACGGCCTAATAGCACTGTGAGTGTTCCGAAAACATATGGACTGCAGTGATTCATTAAGGCAACTTACTTAAGGACAATTGGAGATGGGTTTTAAGTCCTGGTCCAGCCTGTGAAATGCATCCCCTAAATGAATAATAAAAGAAGGGACTGTGACAAGTGATTAAATTAGAAGCTGAAATATCAAAACTTAAAGAAAAATATGAAAACATTACCTTTATCATTGAGAAATTTGACATCCACAAATGTAGTTTTTTCAGAGATAATGAAGCAGTTCAGCTGTAATTATGTGCTTAGCAGCTCATTTAAAAACGCAGTTACATCTCAGTCACAAGATGATGCTGTTTGAAGGGTTTTTATTATGTTACTAATGGTATACAATGACAATTTCTTGTCAGCGCTTTCATTACCAATTGTTTGCAGTCTGTGTGGACTTCAGTAGCGCATCTATGGAGAAAAATGAATCTCTGATAACTAGTTCTGGATTTCTGCTAAAAATGCACATGTAGATGTAGAAATTGCCATCAATTTTGAAGCAGTGCTGTTGACGAATGAGGATGGATTTTGTGGTAGTAATGGTAACAAAACTAAGCCTGTGAGCTATCAAGTGACTTCTAACAAAAAATTGAGTCACTTAATTTTTCAATCTATAAATCTAGGTTTTAATTACGTATTTAATTGATACACTTACATCAACTTCAATCTAGATGGATTTATTCAAAGCCAACTGAGCATTAAAACACTGTTTTCCTAATTCTAACCATTGGCCATTCTTTATAATTTAATGATTTGTACTTTGAGAACTACGTCTTCAAATTACACATAGCTTCTGCAATGTCTTAATATTTTAAGGATATTCTTTAATGTCAGATGCATGAAGAGCAATATTCATTAATAAGCCTCGACTGCCAAATCAAATTTTGGCTGAGCAATCCCAAATTAATTCAGTACTGTACAATCTTGCCAAATGAAAGCACGTTATCTATATCTGGTTGTATCTTCTCTCTTATTACTGCTCATCATTAGGCATGTGTACTCCCCAATTCAGCCATGTGCTGAATTTTCCCGAAAGGACTCACACTACCTACTACAAAAAGCCACTATTTCAAAGGGGCTAATATGATTGTATCCATTATTCTGGATTTGCTGTGCCATTCTTCAGTGTGCTTATGACAATAGCTTTTTCAAGAAATGAATCCAAGCATAAAGACCTCCTGCCTTGAAGTGTTACAGTCTTGGAATTCTTTAAAAGGTAGATTTAACCAAACAGCAGGAATGCGATTACTATGGTTAATCAAACTAACCCAAACACAAGGTTCAAAGATTACCATAGTTTGCAGTAAATAGTATTGCAGTGAGATCAATATGTACCCAAAATTTACTGCCACTGGGAACTCATGTAGTTTCCAATTTCAGCCATGCCACTGGGTAAGATCCCAATCAAAGGCAAGCAGGCTCCCATAAAGGAATAAATAAACAAATGGAAGGCGTTTAGGCGACCCTGGCAAACATTACTCTGCGTTTAGTATCCAGAAAATCAATAGTTGATATAGTGTGCGTGTTGTCTGATTTAGTAGAAGGGATTTGTATTTCTATGTTAAGTGAGTTTTGGGCTTTGTTTATTCAGATCTAATGCTTTCTGTTGCTTTGAAGTAGGTGTTTGGCTGTTCTATTGTATCAACTGTCTTACTCTTTCATGCTCAATTGCCCTTTCTGATCTTTTTCCAGTTCCTCACTAATAAACACCCAGGATATTAATCATTTAAGCAGCTATTGATTTTTCTTTTAAAAATCTATTTGCACAAAGTGACTTCTGAGATTGCATTGGATTAAAGGTCATATTCCTATGTAAGATACTTGAAACAATAGGGTGATCTTACAAAACCACAAAACTTCTATTAATATATTTATATTATTTATTTACAAATCAATACAACTATTAAGGAAATTTTCAACACCAACTTTTTTTTGAAGATCAGATGAGGAATTTAGATAACTGTTGAGTTAATTAAGAACTACTGCATATGTGGAGTGGATGAAGCTGCCTTAGATGGATCAATCCAGTAGTACCAGGGCGATGCACATCACTTACTTATTTGATTCTTAATTGCTAGATTGCTCCTGAGGCTCTGCTGTTACAGTAAATAAGGTTCCTAACAGTCTATCTTAGCAATTTATAATGCTAAAAACAGCAAAATAATCCCTGGGATAACTTTTTCTATTTATATTTTAATACCGTTTTGTTGAGCATACTGAGCATCCTGGCATGGTGAGCCATTGAAATTGAAGTATTTGAGGTGATCTCTGCGTGTGTCCATGCTTTAACTGGAGCTATTCATTTGAATTCCCATTGTGACATATAATAACATTGTGTTAGCTTCCCTAATTACTTGTTGTACCTGCATACTAACCTTTTGTACTCACTTTGTTCACAATTTTTTTCTTTAGATGTTTGTGGAATCTCTTCGTCTGTGAATTTTATATTTCTGACTGGCTTTGTCTGGTAATTCTAACTTGTCCCTCTTAATATTATGGTAATATTTTTGCTGGTTTATGTATTCTGACCCTCTTCCGATTTGCCGCTGGTCTTTGCACAATTATGTATAATTCTTTTAGATTGATACTATATTTAACATTTCTAGTTAATCGTGGATATTAGCCCATCTCTTGGAGTTCCTTTTTACTTCTTGAAATATATCTATCCTGTGAGTTATGGAATATCCCTTTAAACATGTGCTGCTGCATCTCCATTGACGTCTTTTAACCTATTTTGTGAGTTCACTTTAGATGGCCTCTGCTTTCAAGTCCTCATAGTCACTTTTTAAAAATGTAGTCCTGCACCCACTCCTCTTTACCTCAAATATAAAATTCAGTCATACGGTTACAGCTATGTAATGGCACCTTCAGTATGAGATCATTGACTAATGACGTCTCATTACACGATGCTACATTTAGTGTAGCCTGCCCTCAGGAGATCCATAACATGTTGTTCCAAAAATCTATCCTGAAAATATGCTATGAACTGTTCATCTAAGCTATCTTTGCCCACTAGGTCCATCTTACTCATTACATCTTCAAAAACTTGTAACAAATTTTTGAAACAATATTTCCCTTTCATACATCTTCATTTAATCATTGGATGATTTTCTAATTGCCTTGTTACCTGATCCCTAATGATAGAATCCAGATTAATAGGGTAACTGGCCTATAGTTACCTAATTTTTCTCTTCCTCCTGTCATATGTTTGCTACTTTATAATTCTTGAAAACTGTTCTAGAGTTTGTGAACTTCTGGAAGATAAAAACCAATGCACTCACTATCTTGCAACCACCTCTTTTAAAACCCTGAAGTGCAGGGAATTTGTTGCTGCCTAGTTCCATTTGTTTGCTCAGAAATATTTCTTAGACTGATTTCTTAGAGTTCCTGATGCTCATTAGTGCCATTGATACCAATTGTTTGTGGAATGTTTCTTATGTCTTCCACTAAAGTATGGTTGCAAAGCGCTTGTTTAATCTGTTATTACTCCCCATTACAATTTAAATTTTCTCTGCTTCTAATGGGCTTGTATTGTTTCCACCAATCACTTTTATTTAGTTATTTCATGGTATGTGAAGTTCTCTGGCAAAGTCACCATTTGTTGCCCATCCTTAATTTGGCTTGAGCCATTACGGTCCATCTAGTGCAAGTGTACATACACACTGGTTTAGGAAGGAAGTTCCAGGATTTTTTACCCAGTGAGAGTGAAGAAATGACAGTATAGTTCCAAGCGCGGTTAGTGTGTGGTTTGGAGGAGAATCTTTAGGCAATGTGTTCTTTTGTGTTTGCGACTCTTGCACTTTTAGGTGGTAGAGCTCAGGAGTTGGGAAGGTGCTGTCAAAGCAGCCTTGACAAGTTGCTGCAATGCATCTTATGTATATAGACATTGCTGTCGCTGCATATCTGTGGTGGAGGGAATGAATGTTTTGGTTGGTGAATGGTGCACCTTTCAGGTAAGCTGCTTGGTCCTGGATGGTATTGATCTTCTTGAGTGTTGTTGGAAATGCACTCATGCAGGCAAGTGGGGAGTATTCTATCACACTCCTGACTTGTGCCTTGTAGATGGTGGACAGGCTCTGAGGAGACAGGAGGTGAGTTATTTACCTCCGAATTTCCAGCCTTTGACCTGCTGTTGTAGGCACAGTATTTGTGTGAATGTGGCTGTTCCAGTTCTGTTTCTGGTCAGTGGTAAACCCAAGATGTTGATGGTGGGGGCTGGTAATGCCATTGAATGTTGAGAAGAGATGGTTAGGTTTCCTTGTTGGACATGCTGATTGCTTGACACAAGTGTTATTTGCCAGTTATCAACCCGAAATTTGATTTTCTCCAGATCTTGCTGCACATTGATGGGCTCTGCTTTAGTATCCATATAGTTGTGAATTGCGCTGAACATAGTGCAAGCATCAGCAAACACCCTCATTTCTGACCTAATTATCAGGATACCTGAGGACCTCCAGGAGCACAGACCTAGGATTATGATATCCGGCCAGGACAACCACAACCTTTGTTCTAGGTATGATTCTAAACAGTGGGGAGTTTCCCACGATTCCCGTTGACTTCAGTTTTGCCAGGATTCCTTGATGGTGTCATATGTCAATGCTCTTGATGTCAATGGCTGTCACCTTTTACTTCTCCTCTTGAATTTACTACTTCTGACTATGTTTGGACCAGGAGTGCATGTTTTGTAGAACCCAAACTGAGAGCAGGTTGTAGCTGCATGTCACATGTTGTCGATGATACTTTACATCACTTTGCTTATGATTGAGAGCGGACTGGTGGAGCGATCATTGGCCAGATTATGTTTTTCCTGGTTTTTGTAGACAGGACATAATTGAGCAATTTTTCACATTGCCGGGTAGATGCCAGTGTTCTAGTTGTATTGGAACAGCTTGGCAGTTGTACTAGTTCTGCTCAAATCTTCAGGACTACTGTTGGAATGTTGTTGGGGCCATAGCCTATGCAGTATCCTATTTACATACATACAAGTGTTTGCTTACCTTCTTATTCTCTTTCCTTATCAAATTCTTGATTTCCTGTTGAATTCTAAAATCTTACCAAACCTCGGTTTTGCTACTCTTTTTGGCAACACTGTAAGCCTCATGTTAGCCACAGTTGGAGTTTCATTGTGTGGTCTTCGTACCCGAAAGGAGCTTGTTGCAAACTATGTATTAATTCTTTAATTCCAGCCATTGCTTGACTACCATCCCATCAGTGCAGCTTCCCAGTCTTCTTTACCCAAATGTTTGCATAGTTTGCTTCATTATTTACCTTTCCAAAGCTACTCATAATTATAACAATTTATGTTAGATTCTCCAAGAATTGTCTCTATTAGGGTTTCTTCAGGTCTATCACCTCTAATTTTTGGTATGTTTCTGGATTCAGTTACATAACCTTTCACTGAATTTATCCTTCCTGCACTACGATGCTAAGAAATGACATTATAATTTAGCCAACTTCATGACCAATTCAATGTCAATTCCTGTTAGACTTTGCTTGCACACAACAATCTAGGATCCAAACTTCCTTTTATGTGCCCTTTTCTACCTGCATTCCCAACTTTCAAAGACAAGTCAGTGTATATATTGTGGGATTCCGATCTCATTTACTCTGTTTAAAGGATTGTTTCCTTTCATTTTGTCCTTTTCCCAAATTTGCTCCTTCATATTTCTGTGACTATCTATCTGCCCACTCATTTTAGCTTGTTATCCTGTTCTCTTCTTTTTGGTTTTACAGTTTGTTGTGCCTCTAATTTGGTATTGTCAGCATGCTTCAAACACATTCTCGTGCCTGCATTCAAATTGCATAAACAGAAAATAAAATAAAATAAAATAAATGTGCAACCCAGACTCCTGCAACAATTGAAAAACCCACCAACTGAAAAATCTGTACTTACTTAACTTGCCTTTCAGTTTTCATTGGCGCTCTGTCTCTGCATTCAGCTATCTTCTGTTCAATTCTATATTGCCTTGCATTGTTTTGAAGCACTTTATGTAGCAGGTTATTATTAAACGTATAAATCCATTTAAATGACTTTCATTATGTCTCATAAGAACTAAATCCTGCAAGAAAAGTATTTCTGAAAGTATTCCGTTATCAATCTTCGACTATGATTATTGCAACTTGTCAGTGCGTTAGTTATCTTGCTACGGGTGAAAGGGAATTCTCTTATGAGATGTAGACTCACCAATAATGTTTATTTAATTTGTTTTAAGACTATACTACAGAATATTTGCAATCAAACAGATACTTAAACTAATATACACTCAATATAGCAGGAGTAGGTTCTTAATTCTACACAAGGATTTCAAGCTATTAGTTTATTTTCTTGGGGCTCTTTACAGCTAAATTAACTCAATCTTCTTAATATACTATAAGTACCTCTCTGTTATAGTAATCTTGTATCATTTGTACTCAAGCTAAAAAATGGCTTATTACAAGAATGTTTCCCATAGAAAAATTTTATGTTCAGTACCTTGTGTAGGACTGCCTCATTAAATAGTTCAGTTTTGCATCTTCTTTGAAAGCCACATAAGCCAAAACCATCAAAGGAGTGATTTAATATAACAGTGAGAAAGTTCCTGAAAGCTTCCTTCTTTCAAAGTACCGAAGAATCATGTGAAGTATTTTTACGCAACCTGTTTGGACATGTTATGAGACACCTCCATATCAGGTGGAATGTGAATCTGGACTTTCTGGTTGTAATAGATTGTCAACTATAGTCTTTTTGGAGGAGAGCAAATGAGCTGATGGTCCAGCTGAAGTCAGTTTTAGAAAATACATAGCGCTTTTCATTGCAATTTTTCATCGTTTTCTGCATTTTCTGCTCTAACATTGAAACATTGTGGAGAGATATACCATCCCCTTTGGTAAGAGAAATAAGTAATGAGAAGACACAAAATTAGAGCTTCACATTTAGGAGACAAGTCAAGAATTACCTTTTCACACACAGGCCAGTAGAAATCTGGAATTCTCTTTCTCCAGCCTTTCCTTGCTGGGAGATTTGGAGCTTTCAAGACAAAATGAGAGATTTAATTTCAGACGGTATGTGTCAAGGGATTTTGGAGCTAAACCAAATAAATGGAGTTGAGGTACAGATCTGACTGAATACACCTGAGACTGAATGGTCTGATACTGCCGTGTGTTTCCCATTTGCTTACTAATTAAAGAACACTTTCTGGAGATACAGTGACCAGGAAAATCAAAGATTGGATTCTTGGTCTCGTAGCCAGTTTTGTCCAGGGTGGTCATCTTGATGCTATAGTTAACCTCAGCATTCCTGGGTCAGTAAGTGATAAACTAGTGATCCATTCCTGATTTGTTTATTCAGGTGAAACAGACCAATTAACATTTCAAGTCTTTGGCTCGCCTATGAAAATTGGTCACTTGGGTAAGTTGCAAGAGATTCGTTGTCAGTGCCTCTTCAGCTGTACTGCATTTAATAGAATAATGGCAACGATTGACATAATAAACCAATTTTCTGAGCTAGGCAGAAGGAATAACTGTGAAAGATTTACCAGGGTTTTATTGTACAGCTGTAGTTTAGTACAAGCATTAATTTCCACCTTTCTCCTCTGGATGCTTTCCCAGTCCAGAAACCAACACTCCATTGGGGAAGGACACAACTCTTGTAGATATTTTCAATCAGTCTTTTCAGAGATGTTTGGAGCAGGTGGGACTTGAACCCAGGCCTCTTAGCTCAGACAAAGACACTGCCATTGCACCAAAAGACCCCTTATAAGAACTCAGTTCTTTTAAAATAATAAACTGCCACCAAATCACCTGTTTAACAAAGTAAATTAACAGAGTACAAGCACTACCCGTGTCCTCAGAAAAACTGCTTTTGAAGAGTTGAAACAAATCTCTGCACCTGTTTTTCTCCATTTATTTGCAGACATTGTGCCTTGAAATGGAAATGAGGTTCTGTTCTGTTAATTTCAGGCAATATAGCTGGAAGCTTTTATTCTGATGTCTGTAGCCATTAAAAATGCTTGGCTAGGTTGTAAGATGTGGTAATGGTTTCAGCCCAGCATTGGCCTTTTAATCCAAGAATGACTTAAATGTTTAAGAGACTGTGATAACAGAATATATCTTTGATCTGGTTTGTGGTTTCTTTTTAAATGATCATAAGGCATCTAAAAGGTAACAGTTACTTTTTGCACGAGAGTAGTGTTTTCCCATTGGTCATTATTTATTATAGTACATTTAGGGTTTTGTTAGATTGTTAGAGATTTAATTATTTTGCCCAACTATTTAAAAATAATTCCCATTGTTAACGCGTCACTCCTGAGGACTGTACATAGCGCATACTGAATAAGTTGAGGCATCTGTGGCATGGGTGTTTTGAGCAGGAGTGAGGTTTGGGGGACTTATAGGTGATGTTTGGATCTGTGCTGCTGTGCTGGAGAATTGAGGCAGGCCTTGTAATTGGCCCACTTTCACACCCACACTCCTCACTGTAGTGATTGTAACCTGCTGGACCTCATGGAATATGTGTTCCCTGATTGGAGCTGTTAATTTGGTTACACATCCCTGAACACCACGGGCAAGTTAGCATGGCCAATCCACCTAGCGTGCTAATCTTTGGATTGTGGGAGGAAACTGGGGTACCCAGAGGAAACCCACATAGATGCAGGGAGAATATGCAAACTCCACGCAGACAGTCGCCCGAGGGTGGAATCGAACCCAGGTCCCTGGCGCTCTGAGGCAGTAGTCCTAACCACTGAGCCACCGTGCCACCCTAATGGAAAACACTGGTTACATTCAAGCAACAAATGTTGAGGGAACTTCGATCAGTTAAAGTTTTGAGTATCAAGGTTATATGCTTGAATGTGAAATGGTTTGTGTTCTCTGAATAGATGTTACAAGGTTGAATGTCTGTCTCCAGTGTTTTTATCTTTGCTACTCCTTAATACTTACCGCATTGACCTTTCTAATACTTTCTCCAGTTGTTGCTTGGATCTGATTGTTTTTTTCCATACTGTGAAATGCTTATGATATTTTGCTACGCCACATGTGTTCTTAATGGGCAAGCTGCAGCATTGTGGGTGGCTATTAAGTCTACCTAGCAACGAAAGAAATTTAAAGTGTAAAGCTTTTCAGAAAAACAGCTTTGAAAGCAGTAATTTTAGTCAGTCATGTTTATTTTCTTTTTTCAAAGTAGTTCTTCCCCACCTTACAATTAATGTACTTCTGTAACATTTGAGTTTGTTGGAAAAAGACCCATTTTGCTGAAGTTTTTTGTCTTACTCACCAGGGCAATTCACAAGAAATATCAAAGTAAAAGAAAATAATTTCTATTTTATGAGTGGAGAGTATTGATTAATTGGCAAGTGGACTCTGATCGACAGAGGCAGTACCATGGAGAATGCAGCAGTTAGTGATGACTGACAGTTAACTGCAAAATGTTGTTTACATTAAGGAGTGACCAGAGAATGGCTATAACTTTCTATTGTGTTGATTTTTGTACGGCTTTAATGTAGAACTATCAGAATTTGCTTTCGATTGGAAGATGCATGAAGGCCAGTCAATTATATTGTCCCAGGAGATTTTCCATTGGAATTAATTACTTTTATTCATTTGTCGGGTGTTGGTTTCACAAGGTCAGCACGGATATATGTTGTGTTATTAGAGGAATGAGGAGGTTTATGTTCTAGAAATATAAATAAAGGTATATACCTGCAGATATGAAGGGAGAAAATTAGATTATTGTGTGACAATGCACAGAGGAAGGCCAAGATTGTATGATTGTAAGGTTAAGGGTTAATCGAATCAGAGTGTGAAACTATAATTTAGTTTAGTTTGGAAAGCTTTGAATTCGATTCATATTTTTATATTTCCATTATAAATTCCCGTGTTTACATTTACAATAGAAACTCCCTACATACATTCGTTTATCAGTGGTATCCTGCTTGTAATTATATTATTGCTCCTCCACAGGCAGAAAGGTGTAATTATAGCATGAGCTGTTTACATGGGCACGTTAACTATATGTCACAGTGTTTATAATGAGGGGATAATTTAAGTGTACGCGGATGAAAGATTTTGAACATGTTGGAGATTTGTGTTCTGGTTGAAGGCCTCTAAACTTAAACTTAGAGGTGAACAAACAAATCTGTCACATAAGCATATCCTAAACAATTTAAGAAGTATCTACCGTTATTTTCAATCTATAAACCATTTAATGTTAGATTCTAAAACTGAATATTGTGATTTTTTGTGTGTGTTAAAATCTGTGTTAACTTTACATATTTATAAAGTACATTATTTGACTCTCTCCTTCCTGAGTTGGGGAAATCTATGCAGTCATGACAAAGACCAGCCAGCTGAAGACTTAGCACTTTTGGTGTCCAAATTGGGACGGATGTAACTGGGGGACTTCCTGTCTGGTTCTTCTGCGTTTTTCAGGGATCAACATCTTACTGGTCTTGCGAACCTCTTCACAAGGCTGCAGTGCCTGTGGCTTCAAATTTAATGATGAAGCCCAAACTGGTTTTGTAACTTATAGTTCAATTCTACCAACAACAGCTTCTCTTCTATAGTACCTCTTAATGTAATAACTTGCTCCAAGGAGTTTGATGGAAGCAATATAAAGCAAAAATTGGCACCAAGCCACATATATTAGATCAGCGATAACAAGGTGTAGAGCTGGATGAACACAACAGGCCAAGCAGCATCAGAGGAGCAGGAAGGCTGACGTTTCGGGCCTAGACCCTTCCTCAGAAATTTCTGAATTTCAGGCTTCCTGCTCCTCTGATGCTGCTTGGCCTGCTGTGTTCATCCAGCTCTACACCTTGTTATCTCAGATTCTCCAGCACCTGCAGCTCCTGCTATCTTTATATATTAGATCAGCGTTACAATTTGAGGAGCACATGAAATAAGAGCATTGTGGCTGAAATGTAGGGAGGGAATTCCAAGCTTGGGGCCAAGGCAACTGAAGGAGTAGTCACCAGTGGTGGACTGGTTAAAATTGAGGATGCTCAAGAGGCTAAAATTAGAGGAGCACCAATGGTATATGGGACCAGAGAAGATTACAGCAATGCAGAGGAGCAAGGCTATGATGAATTTGAAAACAAGAATGAGCATTTTAAAATCAAGACGGTGCTTAGTTAGGGGCAGCATAGTTGCTCAGTGGTTAGCCCTGTTGCCTCACAGCAGCAGGGAGCAGGGTTCAGTTCCAGCCTCAGGCGACTGTCTGTATGGAGTTTACACATTCTCCCTGTGTTTGCATAGGTTTCCTCCGGGTGCCCTGGTTTCGTCCCATCGTTCAAAGATGTGCAGGTTAGGTGATTTGGCCATGGGAGGTGCAGGGTTGCAGGGATGGGGTTGAGTCAGGTTGGGATGCTTTTCAGAGTTGGTGCAGACTTGTTGGGCCAAATGGCCTGTTTCCACACTGTAGGTATTCTATTCTATTATCTAACTGGATGCTATTGTAATGACTTTTCGCGAATTATAACATGGGCCACAGAATTTAGCATAATTTTAAATGTTGCCAGTTTTTCTTCCCTTCCTTTCTCAGAGGTATAGTTCCATGGACATCTGGTAATACTGCATTCAGTTGGACATCGTTGGTGTAATTGAATAGCCTTGATATTGTGTTGGCTGTTCAACTGCAATGGCATCAGAGTGGAATCTACTTGTGCCCTCACTAAAGATCCAAATGGCAGCAATTTTAGCAAAGGTGGCAGTCTTTCCAGTACTGCATATTTGTTTAATTCCTTGTGGTGAATGCCTTGTGCATTTTGAATCAATTGGTGATAGTTTGGTATTTCCTTGTCTTTTTATTGAGCTATTGCTCGGAATTGAGCTACTGGTCTTGAGTTCAATGCTCTTTTCATTTTTTTTAAACCACTCACATATTGACCTTTTAAAGTATGCTTCTATTGTTTTAGTTTCAAATGTTACCTCCCACCTAGAGAGAAATTTCCTAGGACTTTCTGCAAGGACTAAGTTCGCCCTCTTACAGTCTTGTAAATCTATATTGTTCTTGGCTTTAGACTTAACAACTGTATCGAATCCAAATATGAAAACCAAAACTAAGTAGAAGCAGACCTCTTAAAAAAAATTTAAAATCTCGAGACCTACATCAACATAAATTGACGTGCAAATAATGAAAAGGGCACCAGGAGACATTTAAACCTTTTGGCAAGCGTTTTGTAAATGTAGTCTTTGGTAATAAATTAGTGTTTTGCCTAAAAATAATCATCCAATGTACAAGTTTGTACAGCGAGAAAATATTCTGGATCATAAGTATAAGCAGACCAGGCATGCTGTTGACACGGTATTAGTGTGTATCTTTTTTTGACTACATACTGTTCTGGTAATTGTTCAGCAATGTGATATTCTGAATCAACATTTGAATACCCTTGTCATAAGTCTGTGCTATTAGCTTTTGAAAGAAGAGTAATGTTAGAGATAGTTCACCTTTTCTGCTGAGCAATTTAAGTTAACTATTGTAGACATTTGTAAGACCAAGAAGCAAATGTAGTCCAAGCAAATTAATTGTGTAGACTTTGTCCTGTGATCATGAGAAACATTTGGAGAAGGAATATGAAAGATGGGGCATTTAAAACTTAGTGATGTAATGAGGTGCTGTTTACATAAGCTGCTATTTGGATGTCTATACAAATCAATTTTTTCAGCACAATGCTGTATTGAATTATATTAATTCAACAAAAACTTGGCCTGCACTGTGAGTGGTCACACACATAGGTTGCACTTTTGATAATTGGGACTTGATACAAGTGATGTTTGGGCAAAGAGGAGCCCACTATCCAGTGAAAGAGGCCGACTGGATTCTGAGGAAACATGTTTGAAATTTGAAAAGTGAAATAGAAAGAACAGAGTTAAAGATATAACTTTATTACTTGGGGAAACTAACACAAATCTCACTGAACCCGAAACAAAACAGAAATTGCTGGAAAAGCCCAGCACATCTGGCAGCATTGGTGGAGAGAAATCAGAGTTAATGGCTCAGATCCAGTGCTAACTCTGATTTTCCTCCACAGATGCTGCCAAACCTGCTGAACATTTCCAGCAGTTTCTGTTTTGTTTCTCATTTACAGCATCCACAGTTCTTTCTGTTTGAATTCTCACTTAACCCGATACTGCTTGAGCTAAAACATTTAACTTGTATGCATAAACGATAAGACAATTTCCTGCTTGTTATTTTAAAAATTTGCATGAGAAAAGGTGTCAAATCTATCAAGCCTGCCTTGCCCAGGTATGTTGCAAGCATGGGGCTGGATGAACACAGCAGGTCAAGCAGCATCATAGGAGCAGGAAATCTTGACGTTTCAGGCTAAACCATTTCTGATGAAGGGTTTAGGCCCGAAACGTGAAGTTTTCCTGCTCCTATGATGCTGCTTGACCTGCTGTGTTCATCCAGCCCCATGCTTGTTATCTCGGATTCTCCAGCATCTGCAGTACCTTTTATCTCAGGTATGTTGCACCTGGGTTATGCAATCTTGACAGAAATTTAAAACAAGTCAAAAACTTGCAGCTAATCTCTGGGTATTCCTGTGACTACCCAGCGCAATCAAGTTAGGCAACAGAAAACTTCAGATGAAGAGTCATCTAGATTTGAAACGTTAGCTTTCTCTCCAGGGATGCTGCCTGACTCGCTGTGATCTCCAGCACTTTTTCTTTTCAGAATACTTAAGAGCCAATGTTTCTAACATCTGTAATTAGTTAACAATATGTTTTTATATCAGAGACCTTTTCATTCCGGAATTAGGTGAGCACAATTTATGTAAGAGCAGCAAATATATACTCACTCTCATGTTCTATTCCAGACTCTCAGCTAAGAAAAATATATCTTGAAATATTACCTAACATAGCTGATTTAATTTGGTGTTTATGTCTTCCAGTACTAGCATCCAAATTCATCTGCAGCAACTTATCAAGCTGGACAGGGTCTAAGTTTTTAATAATTTTAGTACATTTATCATGTCTTCTTGTTGAGCTTTTTTTTTAGCCTTTGCTCTACATTACATAGGGTGTCATTCTAAAAATGGAGGTCTTGGGGCACAATGAATAGCATTTCTACCTCAAGAGCCAGAGGCTCCAGGTTTGATGTGTCCCACAGAACTTGATGGCCAAAGAAGGTGTATTTATAATGTGCCCAAGCAGGTTTAGTATGCTGCAAATCTTTCAAACACAGCCAATGACAGGATCTAAGAGCAGAAGTGATTCCTGGTTAGCCCCATGATGGGAAGTGAGTTGGAGCTTATGCCATTCCGTATCCATGGTTATAGACTATAACATGTTAGAAGTGCATGTAGCCACAGCAACTCTGAGTGAACTGAATTATATCATTTTATGGCATCATTTTAATGCATCTCCTATGGAACTTCTATAACTTTTATACATTCATAGCGCAGTGCTCCAAGCACAGACAAGCTGATCTTTTTGTTATGTAATTATAGTGCTAGTATCACTGCTGCTTCAGACTTGCCCAGTGAGCCGGGTGTTGGTTAACACGCAGACCCACAAATTAGCAGTTCCTGGCTACGTTGCCGAATGAATTGCAAATACTTCAGATGTAACTGTCAATCAAACACCCTACTTCAGAAAGATTCACAAGGTATTAATTACATCAGATGTTTGCTGCAGTCATTTTGAATTATCTGTGATTGCAGGAACCTTGTACTTAACTAGGCAATATCTAGGACACTAATACTTAACAGTTAAGTATTTTGCACCTGGCAGGTATTAGCATATTAAACCACCTTTTATTTGAAAGAAGCAAACTACAAATGCAAATTAATAGCTACTGTTATGTGTTCAATTTAGCTCACATGTGCCTTTGAGGTAAAGATTGTATGTTCAAACGCCACTCCCAGACAGCTGAGTACATAGTCTGGACTGAAGGAGTGTAGCTGTTTTTGCTGCTGTTTTTCAGATGAAGGATCAAACCAGAACATAGTATGTTTTATTGGGTGGATGGTCAGTAGTAAATAGGTAGCAATGACTAGAGAATGGAGAGGAGGGTTTAAATTATGCCACATAAACTGCCAAAAGATGAACCGTGGTGTTTCACACGGATTGTTGCTGGGATCACTGTTGTTAACTATTTATGTGTAAATGATTTGAACTAGGAAGTCAGAACTACAATTCTGGAATTTATGGACACTACATGCTATAGTTAATGCAAACATTGACAAAACACAAGAAAACATTAATCTACTTGAAGAATGGATGTCTAACAGGCAAATTAACTTCTAGATATTTAATTGTGAAGTGGAATAATTTGGTAGGAAGTATATAGATATCACATTCTCTTTGAAAGCAAAGGACAACATTTTAACTCCATCTACTTTCCCTAGTTAATATTGAGACCCAAGTCTGTAAAGGGATAGCAGAGCAGAAGAACCTGATTTGTGTGTCTTGATTTAGGTTAGGAAAATCAGTGCCATGGGTAGGGAAGAAGAAAAATTCTGCATATCTATAGAGTTGACACACAAGTCATTCAAAGCAATGATGTAGATTAGTACAGTCATAAAAACAACAAAAAATACACCATGGTTCATTTTTGTATGGATGCTAAACCTGTGTAGAACTTGGGTTAAACCATACTTGGAGCACTATGAATTATCCTGATCTCCATATTATATAAGTGACATGGTGGCCCTGGAGATGTGCCAAAAACTAGAATAATACAGAACTGGGAAGTTATATCTACTGAGAAAAGAAAACCCTTTCCATTCTTTCAGAGAACTTAATTTTCATTACCTTACTCTCACTGTACTTGCTTAAAATTACCTTGCATGTCTATCTCTCTTCAGTCCTGACTAAAGGTCATTCAGTTGGAAAGTTATCTCTGGTTCTTTGAAAACACTGGGTGACCTGCTGAATGTGATGAGCCCTTATTTGTTGTCGTTTCAATACTTCAACATCCACAGTATGATGATTTCGTAGTCATAGTCTTCATGCTGCTGATGTTAGGTCAACTGGCCTGTAGTTTCTTGGTTTATCGATCTTATCTATCTCAGTATTAATATGTCATTAGAACCCTATACCCTGCAGCATCACCCCTCTATCCAGTGTGGATTGTACGATTGTGACCAATTCCTCTAGTTTCTCTGTCTTTACTTCTTTGTCTCTGGCTGCATTCCACCTGGACGTGGTGACTTATCAACTTTCAACAATGCTAATTTAGTATGCCTCTCTAATTATTATAAGACCATTGGATTTGGTACAACCTATCGGGTCTGTTCTACCATTTGATGCGATCGTGGCTGATTTGATAATCCTCTGCTTCCCTTTCTTGGCATACCCCCATAACCCTTGATTCCCTTACTGATTTAAAAATTATTTGCCTGTAGACAACTCTCTTTTTACTGTGTTTTTCACATGATTTGCTTTCTTTGTGAAGATAGAGCCATAGTACTTCTGCCATTTCCTCTTGCTCGGAATGAAAGTTTCCCTTTGGTAAATTTTGAGATTTGCTTCCTCTTTTTTTCCTCCTGTAGCGTGCATTTGAATTCCCCTTTTTATGTTCTGTTATCTTCCTGATCATTAACCAAAACTTGCTATTGATATTTGCCTCAAGTCCCCTTTTTCCGCTTTATTTGAATTTTTATCTCGCTTATCATCCAGGATGCATTGGCTTTAGATATTCTACGTCTAACTTTCAAAGCAATATCCCATTTTGTACCTAAACTGCTTCTTTCCTGAATGTCCTCCGTCAGTCTGTTACTCTTTGTCCCTGCCATCACATTTGCTAATCTATCTGTATTAGGTTTCTTTTTAAATCTCTGAAATCAGTTCTTTCCTGTTGACCGCTATTATTGTTAATATTTTCTGATATCTTTCTATAATTACTTTTAATTTAAATATTTTGTGGTCACTTAGCTAAATGATCTCAGTGATAATACCTTCCACCTGCCCAGTACCAGATACAACATCACTTGTTTCCTTGTAGGACTGGGAATATCCAGTAATATGGGCCAGAAGATTGAGATTCATGTCTCACCTATCCTGGAGATGTGTCAAAACATGTCTGAATAGGTTGATTAAAAATGGTCAGAATTTCTTCTTCCTTACCCATCGCACTGTTTCTCCTAATCTGTAATGGGGACATAAAAGTTTGTTTTTATTTCTTCGTGAGACATGAGCATCGCTGGCTGGGCCAGCGTTCTTTGTCCATCCCTAGTTGCCCTTGAGAATGCGGTGGTGGACTGCCTTCTTGAACCACTGCTGTCCATGTGTTATTAAAGTCTTGTAATATCACCTCTGTGGACATCATTATGTCATCGTAGATTCATGCTGGATTCAGGTCCCACTGCAGGGCTTGATAGCCAAAGAACATAATTCATAACATGGCCAAATAGCTTTATTGTCAACTTGTAAATCCTTCGGCAGCACATCAGTGGTAAGCAACAAGACTGTGAAAGATTCCTTAGCAGTCATTGATCTGTAGCTCCTGGTTATAATATGCAAGTTTAAAAAAAATGCATGTTTCCACAGCCGCTGTCACTCGCCGAGTGAACTATAATGCATTGTCACTACCATCATTCTGTCACATTTTATTGCTCCTCCTCCAAAACTGCAATCTGTTTCATCATGTAATCATGAACACATGGTCCGAGAGCCCTCCTTTGTTCTTTCTTATCGACCATTCTTGAATACCTGGTAAGTAGGAATATCAAGAACCCATTCTTCACTGTGTTTAAGCTACATTTCTGGTGATGCAAACATGTCATAGTCCTATGTAGAAATGTGAGCCTGCACTTCACCGAGCATTTGTTACTCTATAGAGATAAAAGGTACTGCAGATGTGGAGAATCCGATCTGATGAAGGGTCTAGGCCCGAAACGTCAAGTTTTCCTGCTCCTATGATGCTGTTTGACCTGCTGTGTTCATCCAGCCCCATGCTTGTTACTCTATAGACACTGCTGTAGATACAAATTTAAATACCACTATTGTCACTTCTGCTATTTTTGTCAGTCCACTTCCTGCAACTTCTTTTGGATATTCTAATTATTTGTCTCACTGTCCTGTTATCCAATTTTTATTTTTCTCTGCTGCTTCTATTTCCCTTTACATTCCCACCTCCCCAAACAGTAATATTTAATGTCTCAGTGAGAGAATTTTCCCCAGCTTGTACATGTGCCCCATCTTCCAGAACTGGTCCCAAAGCTGTAAGGATCTGAAATACTCCTTTCTGTATCACCTCCCCAAACATACATTTCCCTGCACAGTCATCCTCATCCAGACTCACTAGCATGTGGTCTGGGAATAATCCTGTGATTGTGAAGTCCTGTTTTTTAAATTTTTTTTCCCCTAGGTTTTGAAACTCTGCCTTGAAGGACCTCAACATTTTTTCTGCCTCTTGTCATTAGTTCCAGTGTGGTCCATATTTCTGGCTGTGGCTTAAATTCATGTCTAGTATCCTGCACCTGTTTGGATATATCCTTTACTCTGACATTAGAGACACAATATACTATTTGAGAATCATGATAGCTGTTGGAGAATCGCATCTGTTTGACACAAATATTGAACCTTGATGACCACTGCATTTCTACTTGTTTCCCCTCTGTGCAGTCAAATCTCCCAGGGTGCCAGGAGTTTGATTTTTACAGTAATCATCCAGGAGTAGCCGCCCTACCCAGTGCTTAAAATTGAAACACAGTGGTTTGGGAATTCCTCTTTATTTGTTGCTTCAGGATAATCTTTCTCTAACACTGCCATAGAATGGGAGCAGGCTTTTTGTTGTCCAAAACACCATCATTTCTTCTTTTCCCCTAGATATTGTAGCTTTCTATTAGCAAATATACATGAGGATTGCCATCAATGGCCGTTTACAGCTGCAGGGCTGTCTCAGTTTTGGGCTTTTGAAAGTAAACATGATGTGCATTTATGTAACATCTTTGCAGGACATCCCAAATGACGTGTTTTTGAAGTAGTCACTTAGAATTTGGGGAGATACTCCCAGGGATTGTCAGTCTAGTGAAATTACTCCCTGAAATGGCCTGTCAAACCACTCATTTGTACTTAATCCCCTCATGGTTTGTTATACAAGAACAAACCTCATGAGATCATCCTGTATCAAGCTAGGCATGGGTTTCAGAACAAAAAAAAAAGCACGCACAGTCTGTTGGCCCTGTGCATTCCTCCTCTTTAGAAACCAGGGATGTGTATCATAATTGCATGAGCTATTCCACAGACTAGTCAAGTAACAGCCTCACTGGACCATATTTTCTACACAATGGCCCAGATTCACCCATCCATGATTCTAGGGTAAGTCCTGTCCTACTAGTGGCACAGCCCCCAGGGTACATAGTTTGGAGGGAGTTGTCCTGGGGGTCCTCAACTTTTATTCAGAATCTCATGATGTCTTATGGCATTCGGTCAAACCTGATGCAAGGAAACCTCCTAGATAACAAGCATGGGGCTGGATGAACACAGCAGGTCAAGCAGCATCATAGGAGCAGGAATGTTTATTTATATCCACTTATCCCCCCAGCAGCTGATGAATCAGTAACGCTCCATATTGAACACTTGGAAAATACACTGTGGATGGCAAGGGCATAGTATGAACTCCTGAGCAAATGATTTCATTGTTCATTATCAACAATGACAGTATCACTGCTGTCTGAGCTAGAGGATATATTTGCACGTCTGCATCTTCAGCAAGGTGTGAGAGAATCAACACCAGGGAAAAATTAACTTGACCTTGACCTCACCAACCTACACGTCACAGATGCATCTATCTGAAAATATTAGTAGTGGCCTCAAGTCTAGAGAACAGTGAGGTGTATGGAAGAACATGCAACAGATATGCAGCAACAGAAACAGAATGGCGTTTAGAAGAGTGTGGGGTGACTTGGTTGGAGTACGTAAGATGACAAAGCGGATGTGGAAAGAATGATTCCTGTTGTGGGTGAGTCCAGAACTAGGGGGCACTGTTTAAAATTAGGAGGTCACCCTTGGAGGACAGAGATGAGAAGAAATATTTTCTCTTGCAAAGTTGTGCGACTTTGGAGCCCCCATCCTTTATCAGGGGCGGAGGTGGGGTGGGAGGTGGGGGGGGGTCAATAAATATTTTTGAGATAGCGGCAGATAGATTTTTGTTTGGAGAATCGAGGGTGATCATGGATATACTGGAATCTGGAATTTAAAATACAAACCGATTGACTATGATCTTTTTTGCATGATGGAGCAGGTTCAAGGGCTGAATGGTCAACTTCTGCTCCAAACTCTACTTTTGTTGCAAAGAATGTGACAGCCTAGCGAATCTATAACACAGAATTTTATGCATGCTAAAAAGCAGAAGCAGTGTTATCTGGATAGATCAAAGCAATCCCACAACAAACAGATCTGATCTAAGCTCTGTTGTCCAGTCACATCCAGTCATGAATGACATTAGGCAAATAAACAATTAACCAGAAGAGAAGACAGTGGGTTTTGGACCGAAAAGTTGACTTTCCTGCTCCTTGGATGCTGTTTGACCTGCTGTGTGTGTTTCTAACTCCACATTTATTAACCAGAAGAGGAGGTTTCTCCCTGGACCTCCTCCATTCTCAGTGATAGCAAAAGCCATAACATGAGTGTAAAAGGTAATGTTGAAGCATTTGCAATCATCCTTCTAGGATCCTTTACCACTATAAGGTCAGTCTCCAGCTAACTTGATTCACTCCAAGCAAATTCAAGAAATATCTGAGGGAGTTGGATAAAACAAAATCTGACAAGACCCTGACTGGAGTGCTGGAGAGTAGTTTCTGCAGAACTAGTTGCACGTCTCAACAGAGAACTGGTGTTTTTGAAGTGGTAGCAGAGGATGATGAGGGTAATGTAGTTGATATGGTGTACATGGACTTTCAAAAGGGGTTTGATACACTGGCCGCTTAACAGGCTTGTGAGCAAAGTGTCAGTAGCAATTTGGTTAAAAAAGTGGCTGAATGATAGGAAACAGACAGTAATAGTTAATGAATATTTTTTCAGATTGGAGCAAGGTTTATAGTGGAGTTCTCCAGGGTCAATACTGGGAGTTTCTCCTGATATATTACTGACCTTGGTGTACAGGAGACAATTTCAAAAGTTGCAGACAGTACAAAATGTGGCAGTATTGTAAACTGTAAGGAGGTCAGTGCAGAACTGTAAAAGGTCATAGGCAAGTTGGTGGAATGGGTGGGTAGACGGCAGTTGGAGTTCAATGCAGAAAAGTATGAGATGATATATTTTGAATAAACTCGGAGAGACTGTATAAAATAGATACAAGTCTAAAGGGGATGCAGGAGCAGAGAGATGTGGGTGTATATGTGCATGATGTCATTAAAGGTGACTGGCAGTGTCAAGAGCAGTTAATAAGACATGTTGAATCCTAGACTTTATTAATAGGGGCGTAGAGAACAAGAGCAAGAAAGTTATGCTGAACTTGTATAAAACATTAGTTACACTGCAGCTAGAATATCATGTACAAGTTGTGGGTGTCACACTTCAGGAAGGATGTGAGTGAATTGGAGAGGTGCAGAAGAGGAGTCCAAGACTGGTTTAGCCAGAGTAAATAAGGAGAAACTGTTCCCTGTCAAAGAGGAACAAGAATGAAAGGCACAGATTTAAAGTAATTCGGAAAAGAAGCCAATGTCTGTGGAGAAAATAAAACATTCTTTATACCACAATTGGTTGGGGTCTGGAATGCACTGACTGGAAGTGTGTTGGAGGCATTTTCAATCAATGCATTCAAGAGAGTATTTCATTATTAATTGAATAGAAATAATGTACAAGTGTTTTATAGTTTTGGTTTTGGTAGGTGAGGTGAGATGAGAGTGACTGCCTTTGACATAAGGTCAGTGTTTGACTAAGTGCAGTATCAAGGAGTTCTAGTAAAATTGATGACAATGGGGTTCGAGTGTGGAGGGATTGTCCACTGGCTAGAGTTCTTTCTGGTGCAAAAGAAGACACTAGTGGTTGGTGAATACTAATCATCTTGGCCCTAGGGCACCACTGCATTTCCGAAAGGTAGTGTCCTAGGCCTAACCATCTTCAGTTGCTTCATCAATGACTTTTCTGCCACAATATGTTAGAAATGGGGCTGTTGTTAATGATTGGACAGTTGCATAAGTTCCATTCGTGATTCCTTTGATACTAAAACATCTGTGTCCATACACAGTAAGATCTGAGCAAAATTCAAGCTTGGGCTGTTAAGTGGCAAGTAATAGTTGCACTGTACAAATATCGAGCAATGACTGTCTCCAACAAGGGAGGAGTCTAATTACATCCACCTAAAATTCCATCACATTGCAATCACTGAATCCCCTACTGACAACATCCATGGGACTATCATTTACCAGAAACCTAACCAAACCAATCACATAAATATCATGGTACAAGTGCAGGTAAGAGGCCAGGTATTATGAGGCAAGAGTTTCATTTCCCAATTCCCAAGAGCCTGTCCACCATCTACAAGGCACAAGTCTATATTCTGTGTTTCTGTGTAAGATGTTTCCACTAGAGAGGAGTCTTGGGGACATAGTTACATAATAAGGGGATACTCATTTAAAATTGAAATGTGAAGGAATTTTTTCTGAGGGTAGTGAATGTCTTGGGTTAGACCACTGACAGTATTTAAAGAGGAATTAGATAGCTGTTAACTCCTTGATATTTCAAACATCTATGAGGAGCTGGCAGAAAAAAAGGATTGAGGCCTCAGGCAGATCAGCCATGATCTTATAGAATATTGGGCAAGCTTAAGGGGCTGAATGCCCTATTACTGCTCTTATTTAATTTTTTAAACATTTCCTATGTTTATATTGTCACAATCAGATTGTCCACAATCTTTTTGAATAATTGGGTAGAGTCAGTGAGCTGATAGTTCTACTTCTCCTCCTGGTTCTTATGGACCATCCAGCTACCAGTAAGCATATGGTTCCACAGCAGTGGTCCTTCCTGAGCCTCCCACAGAGTGGGATTACTGGTATGGCAAGGGTGCCATTTCCTCCACATTGTATGAAATGAATCAAATTGCACAATTCAAGACTCAACATTAAAACTTTGCATTGAGAAAGAGATCACCTGCAGCTCTGTGAGTTGACCCTTTACATACAAAATCTAATAATATAGAATTATAAACTCAAAAATAATGACAATGACAGGGGCAGCACAGTGGCTAGCACTGCTGCCTCACAGCGCCAGGGACCCGGGTTCAATTCCGCCTTCAGGTGACTGTCTTTGTGGAGCATTCTCCCCGTGATTGCATGTGTTTCCTCCAGGTGCTCTGGTTTTCTCCCATAGTCCAAGGATGTGTAGGTTAGCTGGATTGGCCATGCTAAATTGCCCATAGTGTCCAGGCTAGGTGGATTAACCATAGGAATGTAGGGCTACAGAGAAAGATTTGTTTTGGGGGGGTGGGTAGGTCTAAGTGGGATGCTCTTTGGAGGGTTGGTGTGGACTCAATGGGATGAATGGCCTGTCTCCACAGCAGGGATTATATGATGATTCTGTGAACTCTTGCAAAATAGCAAAATCCAAGTTGCTTTGAGCATCAGTTTTATACAATGGGGACTTTATTTTGATGGATAGTTTTCAGCTGTGATGCTCTTGGGACACAGAGCAGTACAGTGATTGTTTAGTGTTTCTCTATTGTTTTTGTCCAAATCTCCCATGAAAGATTTCCTTTCTGTGGAACCTCTCTTGGTGTTTACACCACCTGCCCACTTAAGCAGAGCTTGTTTTGATAACCAGCTAGTTCCCTGAAATGCAACGGCTGCATGCTTGAGGGACTGCATTTATAACATTCACAAGACCTCTTTCTACCGGATATGCACGTTTGCCATGACAGTGTTGAATTATTAGATACATATTGCTTTACGGCTATGGGATGTGGAAATCTGTAGTTTGTTTTTATTAAATTCGCTGCAGAGAGGGATTGTCTGTGTTCAATTTGCTCAATTATTATAATTGCGTGATGGAAAACTCAGCACGTTGTAAGAAGCAAGTTATTGCCAAGACAAAAATGCTGCACCACATTCTGTTTTGAGTACATTTTGGCCTATTATGGGACTGTGACATTGTATAGAAATGGGGATTCCTTCTGTTTCAAATTACAGAAACTCTACATACTTCATCTCTTCATAAGTCTGGTTATACACTTTCTCATTTCTGACTTTAAACATAATGGACAGCCACAAAAAACAACTTGGATTTATGTAACATCATTAATGTAGCAGAATTTTCCAAGGCACTTCACTCAGCAGTAATCAGCCAAAAATCAACACCAAGTCAAGGGATCATTGCTTTGGGGACCTGACAATCAAAGAGGTAAATCTTAAGGAACACTTTGGACGTGGAGAGATTTGGAGAGGAAATTGCTAAAGATAGGGCCCTAGACAGCTGAAACCAAGAGCCGAGAACTGCTTTGGATAATCAGCCACGATCACGGTGAATGACAAAGCAGGTCCGAAGGGCTGAATGGCCTCCTCCTATATTCTATGTTTCCAAGTGTAAGGGAATCACTTTGGGCGGCACAGTGGGTCAGTGATTCACACTGCTGCCTCAAAGTGTCAGGGACCCGGGTTCGATTGCAGCCTCATCTGTGTGGAATTTGGACGTTCTCTCCATGTCTGCATAGGTTTCCTCCCACAGTCCAAAGATGTGCAGGTCAGGTGGATTGCCATGCTAAATTGCCCATAGTATCCAGGGCCGTGGCAGGCTAGGTGGATTAGCCATGGAGATTGCAGCATTGCAGGGAGAGGGTAGGGGCTTGGTCTGGGTGGGATGCACTTTGGGGGCTTGGTGTGGACTTGATGGGCTGAATGGTCTCTTTCTGCACTTGTAGGGATTCTATGAACTGATTCTACAAAGACTGCAAGTGCTGGAACAGTTGATGTAAGAGAATGCAGAACAGGCCAGGTTTGGGAGAACCCAGAGTTCTTGTAGGTGCTGGAGGAGATTGTAGAATGGGTTTTGGAGTGTCTTGAGCATGAAGATGTGAATATTTTAATCCAGATGTTAGTGGACTGTATGCCAAGATAGGCCTGTGAGCTGTGACCACCATCACCTCCTCCCACCCTCCAAGAGACTGGTCTTGTTGTGAGTTAGAGTTTAGGCAAAGGGTTTTGGATCAACTCAGGTTTATGGACAATGAATAACGGTAGACTGGCTTGGACACCATTGCATTAATGGAGAGTGGATGAAACAATAAAAAGGAAGATACTTCAGCAGCAGTAGGGCTGAAGATATGTGGAATGGGTGAATTACGGAGGTAAAGTTAGTTTTTAGATGGAGAGAGAGAATGAGGTTGGAAGTCCAGCTTAAAATCACATAGGACTCCCAAGACTGAGAGCAATCTGTTTTAGTCTCTTTACAGTTACCAGTGAGGGAGAGGTTGAGAGAATGGAATTTGTGGTGCCACCAGAATCAATGGTTTTGATCATCTTGATGGTTAGTTGAAGAAATCTACAGATGGACCAAAACCAGATTATTGGACAAGCAGTCAGACCATATACAGGCGTTTGGAGGGGCTGCAGGGTGTTGAGTGCTGGATGAATGTATTCTGCATACATGTGAACTCCATTATCATGTCATCAGATCACTTTACTGAGAGACAGCATGCAGACAGTGGGCAGCCAAGGATAGAGTGAAGTGTGCTGTTTAGATGGCATGCCTACCGATCCGTTGGAGGTTCAGAATGAATTTTTTTATTCATTGGTTGTGGGTATTACTAGCTAGACCAACATTTACTGCCCGTTCCTAATTGAGTAGAGGGCAATTAAGGGTCAATCAGATTGCTATGGGTCTGGAGTCACAAGTTTCCTTCCCTAAAGAACATTAGTGAATTAGATGAGTGTTTTTTTACCTGACGTGCATTTCAGGGTCATCATTGATGCCTTAATTCCAGATTTCTTTTTCATTGAATTCAAATTCCATCATCTGCAATGTCAGAATTCAAACCCAGGTCTCCAGAATATTACCTCTGTCTTTGGATGAAGAGCCTAGCGATATACCACTCGGCTACCACTTCTCCTCTCATGAATGCTAGCCAGAAGTTTGGCAAAAGAAATGAATGATTCCCTAGAGTGGACTTCAAGATTAACCTGCTCTCATGGTTCTGCAACTGTCCTGAACTCACTCATCCACTCTTGTAATTGAGATTCTGTCAACAACATAACTTGTATTCAGTAGTGCCTTTATTGCAATTAGCATCCCAAGGTACTTCACAAAAATGGTATGAAACCGAACTGCGTAAGGAGACTGCAAGTCACAGATATCATAGTCCATATGAGCCACTCAGTTAGATTATCGTCTTGTCACTTCTTGGTATCCATTACTCTATTACTGTATCAATTAAACTATCTGATTTCTTCACGTCATTACCTTGGGATTTGCAATAAATGCTGGTCAGCCAGTGACACCCACATCCCACAAAATGAATAAATTGTAACCATTCATATATCATGTTGTAGCGTGATTCTTTGATATAATAAGTTATTGGATATATTAAACAGGTTAATTATCACAGCTGCAGTAGCTGAAAATCAACAATTTATTGGACAGACAGAAGTATCAATTCATTCTGTCCCTTCTGTGCTTCCTTATCCCATTGTGTATAGTTACTGTGCATCCTCTGTAAAATATTAAAAATAGGCTTCTATCCTGTCACTTTGCTTCCCTTGAAGAGTGTGTTCCAAATCAATAATCTTCAGTTTTCTCTTCATTCCCTCAATATCCACCTTATGGAAAATTAAGGTTCTCTGTTGGGTTCCCTCTGTTTAGCTTGTGAGCTTTAGCATAACGCAACTGTAGTATTGTGGCTGCAGCTGATTCTTTGCCCACCAATTGTTTCTTCAAGGTGTAGGAACAAATCATTGCAGATGCTGGAATCTGTACTGCAAAAAAATACTGGAAATCACAGTGGGTCAGGCAGCATCAGAGCTCTGATGAAGAATCATCTAGATTCAAAACACTAGCTTGGTCTTTCTCCATGGATGCTGTCGAACCCACATGTTTTGTTTTTAGATAGCTTTTCCAGCCTTTTGAAGTTGAAGTTCATTCTGCTGAGGCAAGGAGGGGAGTTCAGGCTTCTAAACTTCATGGCAGGGCTACCATTTTATTCTTATTCCAAAAATTAGCATTATTATGATATGAAAAATTGATGAACGTAAGCAAGTAAATGTGTTTAAGGTTCTAACTGACGTTCTAAAACATCTGTTAAGAAAAATGCTGTTCTAAAATTTGTAAATAAGAGCACTCATTCTTGTTATTTCCTGGTCTGAAGGTGTTGACTTCCTGTTCCACAGGCACAGGATCAATATTTTCTAAGCAACCTGTTCAGAGATATCATTACACACCTCTGGAGCAGCTGGCTCAGAGGTAGGGGCACTACCACAGCACCATAAGAGTCCATTAGGCACAGGGTATACTTGGGTTGCTTGCCAACATACTGTTTTCCACATTGACAGTGTGTATCAATGGGTTGTTCAACTGTTTGCTGCACACAACATAATGAGTAGGAAAAGGCATGCTGGTCCATAACAAGTGATCCACTCTCATGGAGGCTAGAGTTTCATGGCTGGAAACATTATTGTCCTGAATACCACAACCACATCCTGGAAAAAGCAAAATCCCAGGGCCAACGAGGGATAAATGCATTGTGGATTTTGCTCTTGGGACAAGTCCAGAATATCGCATGCAAACACTGTTTATCCATCTTCCTTCTTTATGATCTGACCTGTACCCCTCACCTACAGCAGATCCTGCTCCCTCTTGAAGGCTGTCAGAGAGTGAGAACCCACATACGTTCTAGATTCACACCCTCTTTTATGGCCTACACATTTACTTCCAGTATGTATCACCAATGATCAAAAGAGCCTACCCAGTTGTCTCCTCCCTGACCACACAGACACTCATCAGTTGTGCCAAGGCTTACACCACACTACGGATTACAAAGCAAGGTTGACCAGAATCACGCGTAACAACACATCCTTACCCGATGAGCTCAATGCATTCTACGCCTGGTTTGAACAGAAGGTCAGTGAAATGATGTCACCTATCCCAACAGCCTTAGATGCACCTGTACCCACAGTCAGCACTGCAGACGTTGGATCGGATTTCTTGAGAGTGAATCCACAGAAAGTGACTGGCCTGGATGGAGTCCCTGGCCGTTCACTCAAATCCTGTGCGGACCAGCTGGAGGGAGTATTCACAGACATCTTTAACCTCTCCTTACTACAATCTGAAGTCCCCAACTGCTTCAAGAAAACAACCATAATCACAGTGCCGAAGAAATATCATGCAGCATGCCTCAATGACTACCGCCTAGTGGCTCTGACCTCCATTATTATGAAGAGCTTCGAGAGGTTCGTCATGGCTGACATCAACTCCAGCTGATCAAACTGCCTTGATGCTTTGCAATTCATCTACCAGGCAACAGGTCCACAGCAGACGTCATGTCCCTGGTCCTACACTCATCCCTGGAACATCTGGATAACAAAGATACCTACATCAGACTCCTACTTACTGAGTGCAGCTTTGCTTCAACACCATAATTCCAACCAACCTTATTTCTAAACTCCAAGATCTAGGTCTCAGCTCCCCCTTTGTAACTGGATCTTCGACTTCCTGACCCATAGACTGCAATCAGAAAGAATAGGCGATAACATCTCCCGCAACCATAATCCTCAACACCAGTGCCCCACAAGGCTGCATACTCAGCTCCTACTGTACTCCTTATACACTCACGACTATGTGGCCAAATTGAACCCCAACTCCATTTACAAGTTTCCTGACGATACCACAGTCATATCTCAAAAAACGATGAAAGAGATTGAGTGCTTAGCAGCATTGTGTAAAGGCAACGATCCCTCCACCACCGTCAGCAAATTGAAGGAACTGGCCACTGACTTCAGGCAGTGGAGTGGAGGGCACGTATCAATGGTGCTGAAGTGGAAATAGTTGAGCGTGTCATGTTCCTGGGAGTGATGATCACCAACAATCTGTCCTGGTCCACCCACGTTGAAGCAACAGTCAAGAAAGCACAACAACATCTCTACTTCCTCAGGAGGCTAAGGAAAGTCAGCATGTCCACAAGGACTGTTATGTTTTTATAGGTGCACCATAGAAAGCATCTAACCCATCTACACTTCCTGCTGCCTCAGGAAAGCAACTAACATAATCAAAGACCACTCCCACCCCAGTTATACTCTTCCATTGGGCAGAAGATATAAAAATTTGAATACACATATGATTCAAGAACAGCTTCTTCTGTTATCTGCTTTTGAATGGACCTGTCAAATGTTAATTCTGATCTCTCTATCTCTGCACCTTCCCTGAAGCTGTAACACTGTATTCTGCACTCCGTTCTGCTACCCTGATGCACTTGTATGGTACAATCTGCCTGTATAGCACGCAAAACTACACTTTCTACTATATCTCGGTACATGTGACAACAATAAATCAAACTCACATTCAGTGACCAAAGAAAGCTGCTCCTTACTGGCCTTCCTGAGATCAGCTAACTGGTGCTGGCATGTTCCAAGTTTCAAATGCCACATCTGCTGACTCTCTCAATCAGTCTTTGGGTAATCGTCCCAAGGTTTTGTTCCTCCACACGAGCTCTTTTCTGTTCTTCTTTATCAACGGGGTTTACGTTTAGCAAACACAGAATTACAGAATCATTACAGTGCAGAAGGTGACCATTCATCCCTCATGCTGGCCCTGACTCTACTATCTAGTCTGGCACTATTACTTAGGACTGATCTCCTGCCCATATCCTTGCACGTTCCTTTTGTCCAAATAATCATCCTTTTGCCCTCTTGAATGCCTCAACTGGACATGCCTTGACCAAATTTCCAGGCAGTGCATTCAGTAGCGTAACAACTCACTGTGTGAAAAAGATGTTTCTCACATCACCCTTGCTCCATTGCACATTACATCTATGTCCTCACGTTGATATTTATTTTACAAGCAGAAGCAGTTTTACTGTATCTACTCTGACTGGCCACTAATGATTTTGAAAACCTCAATCAGATCTTCTGTCATCCTCTTCTCTCTGTGGAGAACAGTCCTGACTTCTTTACTCTATCCTCACCACTGAAGTTCTTCATTCCTGGAACCATTATGGTAAATCGCTTCTGCACTTTCTCCGATACATCCTTCCTATAATGTGGCACCCAGAACTGTACACAGTACCCCAGCTGAAGTCTTACAAGTGTCTTGTACAAAGTCAACATCACTTCATTTCTCTTGTACTTTAGGCGCAATAATAAAGCCAAAAACACTGTGCGCCTTATTAACTGCTCTCTCCACCTGTCCTGCCAACTTCAATGATCTGACCACATATACATCCAGACTCTTAGGCTCCTGCATCACCTATTTTATACTGTCTTCCCATGTTCGTCAACCAAAGTGCATCAGTTTGGCTTTCTGCATTGAACCTCATCTGCCAAGTATCTGCCCACTCCACCAACTTGTCAATGTTTTTGGAGTTCGACACTGACCTCATCACAGTTCACAATTCTTCCAAATTTAGTGTCATCTGCAAATTTGGAAATTGTCCCCAGCACACCAAGATCCAGATCATTAGTATATCTTAGGAAAGGGAAAGGGTGTGGCATTTGACCTGTTATGACAGGGCTGTCTGCTTGGAGCTACGTACAGTTACACATTGACACATCGTATATTGGTCATGGAGATATCTGCAGGTAGTCCAAATGATTTAGATGCTGGTGGTATTGTCTGTCTATTGGTAGGTGGGTCACTGTCGCTCGATTGGATTCTTCAAAGGGAGACTTGATGGGATGGGGACCAGGCTAATCACATCTCTGGGAATGGGATAACCCCTGTTGGGTGTTTCCACAATTCTGGATGGACGTCAAACATCCGTTGGTCTGGCTGATATTGTGAGAATGGCTGCATTCCACCAGGCAGGTGAGGAATAAGGCAAGGGCTGGGGTAATATTTTGCTATTGTGCCTGTAAGTTATATCTCAAGCCTGAGTTGATACATACATCCCTGGATCAGAAAACCTGCCTGTCATCCAGAATGGCTGGTGTGGGTGCAGGTGCGCAAGAAAGTGCCTATCTAATTCCAATTGCTCTAGTACAGGGGCTAATCTTGCAATCATTTTATCTTGGGAAGTCACAATTGGGTTTTACTGAAGGAATCTGCAAAATATCTGAAAGAATTAATTTGAGTGCATTCATTATTTGGAAGTGGTTGTGTGTTTTTCCTTCATGTGATTTCTGACTGTTTGTCATAAGCCTTACACTGCTCCAGCAATTAATTTCAGTGTTTATAAAACACAGAATTTAGAATATACTTGCCTGTGTACATTTTTACTGGGCTAGGATTTGCCAAAGGTTCCAGCGCACCAATCCATATATGGGATAGTTGGTACAATTGGAATGCAGAGCGTTTCATCAGCATCAAGTTTCCTGCAAAGAAAAAATGTATTCTTTATGTTTTGGCATTGATCCTGAGTGTTGTGATTCATGTTATTTTTTTCTTCACAACTTCACAGTCTAAAGCTTGAATTGATGTTGGCTTGCATATGTGAAGACAACACACCTACAGGATAAAAATACATATGACAGTTCAGCATTGCAATAACTTTTTTCTCTTTATTATAGGTGCAATCCTAAACCAGGGTCCTATCCCACACAAACCTATTACTTTCCTCCAGCCACTGACTCCCAGTACAACCAATATTCGAAGATATATTGGTCTGGACCTGAGCAGCAACAAAATCCTAGTTATGGTCTTGAATATGTTCCTAGACTTAAATATGATGCTGGATATGGACAGAACTATAATCTTGGCTCCACATCTGGACATGGACACAACCACAATGTTGGACACGCACCTGCGTATGGGCACAGCCATGATCTTGGACACACACCTGGGCATGGGCACAGTCATGATCTTGGATGCACACCTGGGCATGGTGATAGTCACGATCCTGCCCATAATCCTGGACATACACATACTTGTGATCATAAAGGTGATTACCAATATGCTGCCAAGGTACCGTTCACTTCTCCTGGGCTCCAACAGAGTTATGATCCAAGTCCATCTGTTAGAAAAGACTTTGAAGATTCCTGTTCTGTGGTCATGAACTAGGTCCTTAGCTGGCGCCGACCTTTGCAAAATGTAGAGTTCATGCCACCATCATGGAATCACCACTCAATGCCAAAGATGCCTTTTTTTTTAATTTTTAGATTGCCAATTGTCAGATAATAGAAATGCAAAATTTTCCAAGTGCTGGTTCAAGCCAAGGTGATAGTAGAAAAGTGTGTATTGTTTCATAGTAAGTTATATCATTGGCATCAAATTCAGCGTGAAAGACTTGAAAGCCTACAACTATGTATGTACTAAATACTGGTGTTAAAAATTTTGCTTTTTTATACTTTGCACCTTCTGGTTATTTTAACAGTCATTAATTATTTTTTGTTTGTACCTGTGCTGTAATTATCACTGTTAGCACAGATGGGAACATTATTTTCTGTTTGCAAAGTATCATAAAATGCATCTTGTCTTAATATGGGCACAGTGTGCATTTCAATCTGCACTGGCAATGCCAATGCACCAACATTAATATAGCTAGGGTAACAGAGCAATTGAGGGGTATGAAATGGCTTAATTTATACTTGGTAAACATGTTGATTAAGAATTGACAGTTGATGGGTCAAAATGTCTGAAGGATGTACCTCCAGCTAAACTAGTCTTGAGTTTGAGTCTGAGAATTGCTGCATGTTTGAACCTGATTTGCACTATTGGGAAATGATTTTGAGAGTTTTGCCTGTTAATTGGGCTGGCTACCACATGTACAATAGCAAGTAAGGAATGAGTGGAAGAGAAATGCTGATCTTCCAAGTACCTCACCAAGTGGGATCGAAATTGTGGAGAGCCCCATCTTTACTGTTATACCTTCTGTCAAGCCTCATTTTAGCCAGGTTACCGGCCGAAGGTAAGAATACAGTGGCAAGGATTTTCTTCAACAGTGAGAGAGAGAGAAATGTGATGACGAGCTATCTTGGCCTACTGTTCATCAAATGAGAATAAACAGATTGGGTGAATTTGCCAAGGGAGAGAGAACATTTGGAAGAACAGAATTCAAGTGCAATTTGTTCAAAACAATATGCCAATTGTTTTTACTCTTATGTGACTACAACTTGAAATGTCAATAATTGTGGTCATCTTTCCACATTCTCTTATACTTTCTTGGTTGCTTAATTAAATTGTGCAGATGTTGATGGTCAGAAATGAGCTGATGTCTGCTTGGTTAGGTAATCTGAAATTAAAGCACTGTTCAAAGCTTGTATTATCAACTGAAGCTACCTGGAAATTAGTAGAAACAAAGATGTTATAGATACCTCAACATGTTCAGTGGCGCAAGTCTGTGTGGGTGACAAAGATAAAGTGCTGGAAGAACTGACTGGGTCACATAAGATTGTTTTACATTGAGCTTCACAATGATCACACCTAGCTTTACCGCATTGCCACTTCTCTTTCGGATTCTCTGTCCCAGATTTGTCACATTGCTTATTTGACAACCAACAGTGGTGCATGCACACATATATCTCCAACTACATATCAGGAATACTGAAGCCATTAACTTTTGTCCTGTCATAGACTCTGTTCTCAACCTGTTGACCTCATTCCTCTCCCTGCTAACTGCCTGAGGTTTAATCAGACCCTTTGCAACCTTGGCGTCAGATCTGATCCCTATTTGAGCTCAAGACCACCTTTCTCTATTTCCATACCTTTGCCAAAGACTCAGTTCACCTGTTGTTGAAACCCTCGTCCGTGCCTTTGTTACATCCAGATCTAATGTTTTCAGACCTCTACTGTCCAATTCCTAACTCACACCAAATGCTGGAGATCACAGCGGGTCAGGCAGCATTCATGGAGAGACTGCAAGCTAAAGTTTTGAGTCTGAATAAATTTTCATCAGCTCTGATGAAGTGTTATCTAGACTCAAAACGTTAGCTTGCTGTCTCTCCATAGATGCTGCCTGATCTGTTGTGATTTCCAGCATTATTTATTTTTCAGAACAGATTCCAGCATCTGCAGTAATTTGCTCCCTCACACCAAATTCTGCCCCTCCACATACTGACCTATGTTAACTCCTGATGCACCAACACCTGGAGTTTAAAATGTTCATCTTTATTTTCTCATCCCTCAATGGCCTCACCCCCTCCTCAACTCTGTAACTTTCTCCAGCCCCATAACCTTCCAGTGTTTTCTTCCAATTCTGGCCTTTTGCACATCCCCAATTTTAGTTACTGTTCTGTTGCTGATGTGTTTTAGATACCAAGATCCTAAGCTGTGAATTTCCTCCCTTCAATTTCATCACCTCTCAACCAATGCCCTCTGTAAAGATTTTAATTGCACAAAAGACCTATATATTTGAATGCATTGAAAATTATTTTGTTGGATCTCACACTTGCGGTACCTGAATGGGAACAACATTTGGGAACATTGCTGTAAACTTTTAAGATGCTGCTGAAAACATTTTGACTACTTTTTGGTCATTTGTTCTAACATCTTGTAATATGTATCTTCTGTTTTATAATACATCCTGAAACATTTTACGACATTAAAGATGGTACATAAAGTCAAGTTGTTCTTGTTTTCAGTTAATTAATGAATCGTTCCTATCTGTAAAAAGTGCAACTAAACCCAATTATGGTGCAATATTAAAATGCTTGTGTAAGTTTTATTCTTGTGCTATTTGAACGTTTCAGACCTACATGATACTGTCAACATCAGACTGAACAGTATTGCCAGAAACCAAAATAACATGTTTCTCCCAACTGTTCCACAACACCATTCTGACATATAGCAGCTTATCATTCTCTGACTAAAATAATTTACTTATGCTTAGGATAACCGTGTGGAGCTGGAGGTGCACAGCAAGCCAGGCAGCACCAGAGCAGCAGGAAAGTTGATGTTTCGGGTCGTGACCCTTCTTCATCTTCAGATTTCTGAAGAAGGTTCCTGACCTGAAATGTCAACTTTCCTGCTCCTTTGATGCTGCCTGGCCTGCTGTGCACCTCCAGCTCCACATTGTATTATCTCTGACTCCAGCATCAGCAGTTCTTACTATCTCTTACTTGTGCTTAATCCTCTTTTTTGTATCATGTTAGCCTCAACATCTTGCCCCTTCTTCTGTTGCCTCTATCCTATCACCTGGTTCCTTCCATTTCTATTCCACTCCTTACCAATGTTGCACCATGTTTTGGTGTTGCATGGGTTGCAACTAATTTGACATTTGAATATTCAAATTAAAACTGCCTGATTCCATTTCAGAGCTGAGGTGGCACTCTTGATATGGTCTCAGATGATATTGTCTCTTTTTTCATATCCTCAACAGAATTGCAATTTTGTTTTTGTTTAAAGTAGGAGCAACGATTTGAAATTCCAGGTACTTTCAAATCAAGTGAAGCCACTGGATTCCCCAGTTTTGAACAAACAGGTTTTGCTGTACAGGGTAGAAAACTAGAACAAATCACCACATAAAAACCGAAAGAACTGCAGGTGCTGTAAATCAGGAACAAAAACAGAAGTTGCTGGAAAAGCTCAGCAGGTCTGGCAGCATCTGTGAAGAAAAAATCAGAGTTAATGTTTCGGATCCAGTGAGCCTTCCTCAGAACCATTCCTGAGGAAGGGTCACCGGACCCGAAACATTATCCCATTTTTGTGTCTTAGAATCTAACAATCAGGATTAATATGGGGTAAATAAGAGTTAATAGACAAAACTGTGAACAAACACCTCTCAGACTACATTTTAAATGGCCAATGCAGTCAGGACAGACCTCGTGATGTTAGTGCCACTCTGGGTTGTCAAATGTGATTAAAACTCTTGAATAAAAGCAAAATACTGCAGATGGAGATCTGAAACAAACACAAGAGAATGCGGGAGAAACTCAGCAGGTCTGGCAGCATCTGTGTAGAGACAGAGACGGAATTAACATTTTGAATCTGGTATCAGGCTGCGTCCTCGGCATTATTAAAATTCTCTCTCTTTCGGAAGGGATTCTAAGTCTTTGCTCCCAAACAAGCATCTCTCAGAACCACACTTTTCCAGTTCAACAAAGCCCTGTTTTATACCTGTCTCCTCTAATCTGATTCTACTAAACAAACACAGTTAACCTTATGAACTACCATTTATTTTACACATTCCGGCAATCTGCTAAAGCCTAGCAATTTAGTTATCGTCCTAGCTGTTAATCTCTTAAAACAACATGACCTCAACCTTATTAGTACACGTAGCTTCAAGCTGCTTTAATCACATCTATCCCACTTTCTAGAGTTAAACTTTAGTTCCTAGAACTAGAAATTATCCATTAAAACCAATGACACATGATTAAATATTCATTGCACTCCTTTGAGTCAGAAGATTGTGGGTTCAATCCTGCTCCACAGGCCAGAGCACAGAATCAAGGCTGACATTCCAGTGCAGGACTGCCAGAGCACTGCAAAGGTCAGAGTTGTCACCTTTCGGAGCAAACATTAAACAGGGGCCCGAGGCAGCCTCCCCCCGCTTACCCTGTACCTAACTGTAAACGATCCCATGTCAACTTTCAAAGAAGAGCAGAGAAAAGTTCTCCTGTGCACTGGCCAACATTAATCACTCAAATAGCATAATTTTTAAAAAAACAGATAACCTGGTCACTATGAAATTTGTTTTTAACAGAAGCTTTTATTGTGCACAGATTGATTGTCATCTTTTTTTACCTTAGGTCAGTAGCTACACCAAAATATATTTAATTGCCTGGGAAACTCTATGGAGTAACCCGATTGGAGAGTTTGAGGTATCATGAGAGGCTGGGAGGCCGGGTCTCATTTCACTGGAGCATAGGAGAATGACCTTATAGAAGTTTATAAAATCATGAGGGCACAGATAAGGTCTTTTCCCTAGGGTGGGGGAGTTCAAAACTAGGGGCCATATTTTTAAGGTGAGAGAAGAAAAATTTAAAAAAGACATGAGGGTAAACATTTTTACACAGAGTGGCTCGTGTGTGGAATGAACTGCCAGAGGAAGTGGTGGATGTGGGTACAGTTAGAACATTTAAAAGACATTTGGATAAATACATGAATAGGAAAGGTTTGGAGGGATATGAGCCAAATGCAGTCGGCGTGGACTAGTTGGACCAAAGGGTTTCCATGCTGTATGACTCTTGAGTGTGTAAAATATATTAAATGTCTACAAGGTGGGGCTAAATCCTTTTGCCTCTGAAAATGGGCGCAGAGATGATGTTGCAGGATAATTTGTGCCCCTTGATTACAATTCAGGCAATGGATCTGGCTGTGGTGCTGTAGGACGCTTAATCCCCTCAGATAAGTGGTCAGCCTCAGTGAATGCATCTTCAAATGCAGTATATCCAATCAGTTGTCTCCACTCCAAACCCATCACTCAACAAACAACTTGTATCAATCAATGCTCAGACCTAACAGTTAAAAGTTCTTTCTGATCCTCACACAGTAGGTGCTGCTATAAACTTCAAATCCACATTCCAAACCATTAGTTATTCAACCCTATCAGCAGAACACTCACTGGCACATTGCTGTTTATTAAGGTGCCCCTTGCTGTGGCTGTGACCTGCAATAGGACTGAACCAAGTGAAGACTTGAGGTGTATCTAATCCTGTTCCATATATTACATTTCCCTCTCTCACACTCTTGTGATTTAACAGCTTCAGATGATGTAAGCCTGCAATTCTCTTCCTTTCTGACCTCTCCTCCTCATGTCATAACCCATACACTTGCGTGGTTTTCCTTTCAGACACCCAAGAGCTACAACCTGAGCAGGACGATGGGAAGAATCATGAAGAAATTGCTTTTATACTCACAGGCAGTGACTTGGATGCTTACGCTGTTACATCGACAGAGGATAGCTTAGAGACAGGATCTGAATGAGGGGGAGACATCATGCACAGTTGGGCTTAAGCCAGGAGGAAGGGAAAGGATAGCACTGATTCTAGCTCGCTAGAGGGTGCGGTTGTGTTCAAGTTCCAGTGCAGAAGTTCTTGGATTAGAAGAATGCTGATGGGAACTCACAGGAAGATACCTGGCACTTTGGGAAGTCTGCCAGAGATCCTGTGGTTAATGAACGAGTTCAAGACCAACTTGGCACAGAATGCAGGGCATTGCCAACAATAGAGACAGCCAGTGCTGCAATGGAAGCTCAGACTGCTGCTGTGCCTGCTGCCAATGTAGCTATGTGCTGCAGGGTATTTGTTTATTTATTCATTCACAGGGCAAGACTGGCAATTTATTGCCTGCCCTTAGTTGCCCTTGAGGTGGTGATCTGGCACCTTGAACTGCTGCAGTCTGCCTGCAGTGCCTCATATCAATCCAGCAACGTGCCCTCCACTGAACTGCTCGAATTCCCAAGTGGGTCGAGCAGCGTTTCCATGGAGTCTGTGGCTGCAGTCCTCATTCAGGTAAACAACCGTTCATTCTGCCAGCTTGTCAGTCTGCCAATGCAGGCACGTATGCACACACACTCCAGTGTTGGCCCACAGCAGCTCAAGACTGCCCTGCATGTTCATCTGCAGTCTCCCCCATTGGGAGTCAGCACATTCCATCAGGCATGCTACAGTCACTGGGCTAGGACGTTGTGTGAAGACTAATAGATACAGGATGGGCACTGAGAGAATGCATAGGCAATTTAGTTGACTTCTCTGTGTAATATGGCACTTCATTTAAATTTGGTTTAGAATGTTTATTTAACAGTTGCATTCATTCTTGTAACCAACCAAGTGCTGTGATCATCAGTAACAGAAGGAAGGAAAGGTACACGTAGTGAATGGAGTATTGGGTTCATGGTAACTGATAACACACTGAAATGAGCTACTGATGAGAAACACAGACAGAAAAGAGCTGACAACAACAGGATAATGACATCAACACTGGCTAGGCCAACATTTATAGCCCATCTCTAATTACTCTTGAGGAGGAGGTGATGAGCTGTTTTTTGAACTGTTGCAGTTCACATGATGTGGGGATAATCGCAGGAAGGCAGTTCCAGGATGTTTACTCTTGACAGTGAAGGAACAGTGATATAGTCCCACACCACGATGGTGTGTGGCTTAAAGGGGAACTTGTAGATGGTGATGTCCCCGTGTATCAGCTGCCCTTGCATTGAGGTTGCAGGTTTTGAAGGAGCCTGGGTGAGTTGCTATCTGGCATTTTGCAGATGGTACAGACTGCTACCAGCCTGTGGTACAGGGAGTGAATGTTAGAGGAGCTGGATAGGCTACCAGTCAAAGGCCTACTTTGTCCTGGATGTTGTGGCCTTCTTGAAGTGTTGTTGGAGCTACACCCGTCCAGACAAGTGGGTGTACTGCATCACACTCATCGTAGATAGTGGACAGACAGTGGGGAGTCAGGAGATGAGTTACTCATTGCAGGATTCCCGGCCTCTGATCTGCTCTTGTGGCCACAGTTTTTAGGTGGCTCAGTTTCTAGTCAGTGGTAACCTCCAGGACATTGTTAGGGAGTTGCTCCTCCCCCTCATTCTCAGTTGTTTGTTAAATAGTTTGTGGACAGGACTTTACCATTCTGACTGTGATGGTGTCCAACGTGGAACAGACCACCTCAGAGCTTTGTAGATGTTCTGTTAGTATTGGAGGGATTGGTATAGTGGAGTCCGGGCAACAGTATGCCCTACTCTCAGATAGCAGTCCAGCGTTAATGGTATGCGCACTCAGGCATGGGTTTTGCATGAAAATCATTGGCCATTTCAGCTGACACTCATCACTTTTTGATTTTCTGTGGTAGGTGAAATGCAGCTGGCACAGAATGAAGGCAGAGATAAAAGGTACTGCAGATGCTGGAGAATCCGAGATAACAAGCATGGGGCTGGATGAACACAGCAGATCAAGCAGCATCATAGGAGCAGGAAAACTTGACGTTTCGGGCCTAGACCCTTCATCAGAAATTTCTGATGAAGGGTC
>JAHRHZ010000095.1:7509848-7554225 GCA_024137785.1 Ginglymostoma cirratum | reverse complement strand
AGCCTGTACATCCCATCCAGAGCCCCCTGGCTAATCCACCTAGCCTGTACATCCCTTGGAAACTATGGGGCAATTTTAGCATGGCCAATGCAACTAACCTGCATATCTTTGGAGGACTGGGAGGAAACCAGAGCATCCAGAGGGAACCCACGTAGAAAATGTGCAAACTCCACACAGTCACCCAAGGGTGGGATTGAACCCAGGTCCCTGGAACTGCAAGGCAGCAGTGCGAACCACTGAGCCACTGTGTTGCATCTAGGAGGATAGATTAGATTATGCAAATGTAGTAAATGGGACTTCTTAAAGTTGCCGTTTAGCTTCTCCTTAGAGAAGAAATGGTTAATGTAAGATTCAATAAAGTATGCAAAGTTTTAAAAGCTTGAATTACTTTCACTGGCTGAAGAATTGGTATCCAAGGGAGACAGTATAAAGAAATGCTTATAAGGATTACAACGGGAACACCTGTGGATTTAGGTAGCTGTCTGAGCTGTTGGGAAATTGTTCTGGATGTTTATAACCTGAGGTGGTTCCAGTGACACAAGCAATGGTTAACACAGGCACACCTCAATGGGGTTTGGTACCCCTGAGTCATGTCAGTTCTACACCTGCCTCTGTGTTGTCATAAGATTAATAATTGCCTCTGGCATTCTGCAAGGCTGAAACTTGTTTTAGGTGCTGTGTGCTGGTGTTTTTGTTTTGAATTAAGTTTGCCTGCGTGATGTGTGTGTTGGTGGGGTGCCTTAGACTCGGCACCTGAGTCACGCGGTTGGGTGGGGCATTGCTTCCAGATTTCGAAACCAGAGGCAGTGTTGTAACAACCCACACATCCCTCGTCATGACCAAATGGTGGAATGTTTGATCAGCAAAGCAAGTTGTGAAATTATTTACTTCACCCACCACCCCACCCCACCAACCTCTGCTCACTCCCACACCAGACCGTGTTGGCATCCACTGGTAATGGTTCCAACAATTTGCAGCTAGGAAGCAGCTTTCAAACGTCTTCAAATCCATCATTCCTGTCAGTGAGTCTCATGAATCTACATCACATCTGCAGATACCTTGCCCTGTCTCTGATACAGAGCTGCCTCCATTGCTGATTTGCTGCCCTTCTTTCACTGTAAGTGGCCGCTCCTCATTTCTGACCTTATGACTGGGGTTCTACGTTTTGGCAGCACCCATCGCAAGATAAAGTATGAGATTTTGTCCTGACTCTCTTGTCATTAACCTTGGCACAATTCCCAGTTCCAGTCTCTGTAGGTCCCAAGGTGTTCCTCTGTTACCTGAGCATTTCTGTCTAGGGTTGGCTCCCTGGAGCAGCGATAACTGTCTATCTGGAGAAGGAATGGCTGTCTACGTGAAGTAGGAGACAGATGGAACATCGAGGAGGCCTCTGTCTTCTGAAAGGGGAATACCTTTGTCTAATGTACTGAGGAATGAGGGGCCACCTGTCTGAAACAGTAAAAGAAATATACAGCAGGAAGGAGAAGAGTGTAGAGAGAGGACACCTCCCTGGTGTATGATGGGTCAGTGATCAAAGTGGGGCTATCAAACAGAGAGACGAGGGCGATCCGAAACATACAAAGGGAGTGACTGTCCATAGCAGGGGGAAGAAACTACAGCATAAACAGGGTGGGGGAGATGTACTTGGGGCAGGGAGGGATCTGGAGCAAGGAGGGAGCTGAATTGGGGTGAAGGGGGTGTAGAAATCGTTTGAGAAAGAAGGAAGTCTGTTTGGAGCAATAAGGGAGGCTGTCTGGAGCAGGGAGGGACTGTCTGGAGGAACGACGGGGAATGTGGAGCAGGGAGAGACTTTCTGGAGCAGGGAGGGTGTGTCAGGAACAGAGAGGGACTATCTGGAGCAGGGAGGGTCTGGAACAGGGAGGGGGACTGTCTGGAGTAGGGAAGGGGGATTGTCTGGAACAGGGAGGGGGGGAATTGTCCAAAGCATGGAGCAGGGAGGGGATGCTGTCAGGAGCAGGAAGGGATTGTCTGGAGCAGGGAACATTGAGCAGGGATGAGGACCATCTGCAGCACAGTGGGGGACTGTGGTGCAGGGAAGTACTGTCTGAAGCAGAAAGGGGGGAGCATGGAGCATAGCTTCCTCCTAGTCAGGGCATTATAATGTTTTAGAAACAAATGATCAAGAATGAAACTGAAGCAGTTTTTCTGGGATCAATACAATTTGGATGGCAGTAGATGATTAATTTAAAGGTGTCTGAGCAATTCTGAGCATGAATCACACATTGACATTGTCAATAATATTTCTTCTGTAGACAGACATCATCAGACAGGCATTACTAACAATTGATACTGTGGGGCTGTCCACACAGCACTGTTGCTGGGTCATCTGGAATATTTTACAGTAAGCGATTTGTTTTGTAGATAAAGGCGAGTTAATGAGACGGAGATCCAAATCAGCATCTAGCTTTCAACCACACCTCTGGCGAGATTGCTGAGAATTTTCTTATCCATTAAAGGTGTGAAGCAAACCACACTGTTGTTGAAGGAACAGTTCAAGTGACTCGCCTCTGTAATTTATTATTTTGAGTTTTTCTCACAGTGGAACTGAAGAATAAGCATTTTCTCTGGCTTGACTGTAAAACTACCATGAAACTTCATACTCCTCTGCACCTTTCAAACCTTTTCCAGCAGTTTTCAGAGGCACTGGTAACTTTAATATTCAACTTGCAAAGAATTTGCAGTCAAAAAAAATCTTTGTTCATTTGGTATTAAATATCAATTGGAACAGGAAGTCCCCTGCAATATATTTAATGGTTAAACTCCAATTTGTAGGCTACTATAAATAGGGGCTCAATAGTATAAGGTAGAACATATATTAGAGACAAAAAGAAACTGCAGATGCTGGAATCCAAGGCTGACAAACAGGAGGCTGGAAGAACACAGCAAGCCATCTAGCATCTGTAGGAAAGGGCCAGTCAATATTTTGAGTATTACTCATTGTAGTCTAGGTCATGAGAGGGCAAACTGGTTACTCATGTGTATATCATCCTTTAAACTGTACTGAAAAAGCTTTTCATTTTATCATTTACTATTGAATGTGTCTGTCATTTCATTAAAAAATTCCTTTGTTGTTTTACACACCTTTAGATGGTTAAACACGTGACAATTTGACTATTACAAAACACAAAATTATAGATTATACATTAATAGTCAAAAACACGTAATAATGAGTAGCTTTTCACTTCTCTCAATGAATAGTGTGGGATGCCTTTCTCATCTATGTATGTGTATCTCTGTCTCTACTCTTTAACTGTCTGTACAATCCCTGGAGTACTCTGGACCTGTGCCCCTCTCTTATAAACTCAATGGTGCCCGTGAGCCTTTCCCTTTGCAGTGCACTGATTTACGTGCCATCTGCTGCAATGCACTAGAAACTGATTCAGATTAAATTTCTGTACAATTTCATTAAAGTTGCTGTTCTGCCGTTCAGGATCTTAACATTTGTGCACTGAGAGTTTATTTTTCTTTCATAGATGTGAGCTTTTCTGCCGAGGCTGGCATTTCATTTTTGCCCATGCCTACTACAGACAGACATCAAATGCTAGCCTTGCCAGTGATGCCTATATCCCATGAAAGAATGAGAAAAGAGACAGGTTAAGTTTTAAGCAGACAGATCAAACTGAAAGCAAAGTTGGTACTGCACAGTTAGTTGGTGTGTGAAAGGGGGAGTAGCAGCCACAATTGAAATTGAGAAATCGCACAGACTGCCACACAGTTTGAATTCCTACTGAGGCACAGAGTGGTGATTTCTGGCAAAGCTGCATAGAAAAGAGATGTATCATCTAACTTTGTAAACATGTGCCCTCTTGACAAGGGATAGTCCCCTACATTGTTTTGCTGCAATCATCTGCAAGTGGGAACCTGGCTGCAGTTGTTTAACTTTGGGTGGCTGCTCAATACTCCTATCACCAAAGCTACATGTGCATAAACCTAAGATCACTGGAAAGTATTGAGGACAAATCCAAGCAGCAACTTTCAGTGACTGACTGGAATCTAATCAAGGGAGGGGGTCAGTTAGTTCAGTTGGTTGGAAGGCTGGTTTGTAATGCAGTGTGATGCCAACTGGGTGGGTACAATTTCTGCACCAGCTGAGGTTACCATGAAGAAATCTCCTTCTCAACCTCCCACCTCGCCTGTGTCATGGTGACCATTAGGTTAAACCACCACCAGTCATCTCTCTCTGAGTGAGGACCAGAGAGACTATAGCGTTGTTGTGGGAGATGAAAGAATGGGTGAAGGCAGAAGTTGGGAGATATGTTGGACACGGCTAAGGGCCCTGTCAACCATGGTAATGAGAAGTCTTCAGTCAAGGAAAAAGGTGGACACTTCTGAGGCCCCCTTGCAGAAAATAGCATCATCAGAACAGATACGACAGAAATAAACAATGGGATGGATTCCTTACAGGAAACACGGTGTGAAGATGTATAGTCCAGATGACTGTAGGAGTCTGGTGCCCACGTACCACCCCACCAGTATCTACCATGTAAAGGATGTGCCATTTCTACAAGCTACAGTGGGATGCCACCAGCAGGCACAAATTCCCCTCCCCTCTACTGTCAGCATTCTGCAGGGACTGTTCCCTCCAGGTCACTCTGGTACACTTCTCCTCCATTCACAACATTACCCCACATCCCATGGCACCTTCCCAATGCAGTCGCAGAAGCTGTAACTTCTGCCTGTTTACCTCCTCATTCCTCACCATCCAAGGCCCCAGACATACCTTCCAGGAGAAGCAGCAGTTTAGCTGCACTTCATCCAATCTAGTGTACTGTATTTGTTGTACACAGTGCGATCTCCTCAATACTGGGGAGACGAAATGCCGACTGGGTGACCACTTTGCAGAAGGTTCTATCTGTAAAGGTGACCCTGAACTTATAGTTGGCTGCTATTTCAACATACCACCATGTTCCCACAGCAACAGTTCTATCACAGGCCTGCTGTGGTGTTCCAGTAAGTCTCGGCACAAGTTTGAAGAACAGCATCTCATTTTCCACTGAGGACCCTGTAGCCTCTAGGATTCAACAACGTGTTCAATAACTTTAGAGACTGATTCCAGCCTTCCATGGTTGTTACCCACCGCTACACCCTGGTCCTATGCTTTCAGCACAGCCTACCCCTTCTCTTCTACTCTCAGTTCTCATCATCACTTATTCAGCTTGTCTTCTGTTCTGGCCTACTATCAATAATCTCCTCATCTGCCTATTATTTTCATATCTCCCCCTCTCTGGGCTCCATCTCCACCTATCCTCTCCCACACCACCCCCACTCTTGTCTTCAGCATACATACCTCTTTCTCCTGCTGCTATCAGTCTGATGAACTGTTACCAAACTTGAAACATTAACTCTGTTTCTCTCCTCTCAAATTTTGCCAGATCTGTTGAGTTTCTCCAGCAGCTTCTGTTTTTGTTTCAGATCTCCAGCATCTGACTCCCACCTCAAAACTCTCTGATCTTTATTATAGTCATGGAGAGGGTTAGGAGCAGACGGTACGGGAAAACATTTAATTGGGGGAGGGGGAATTACAATGCTATTAGGCAAGAACTATGGAGCACTAATTGGGATCAGATGTTCTCAGGGTAATGCATGATAGAAATGTGGAGGTTGTTTAGGGAACATTTGCTACAAGTACTGGATAGGTTTGTCCCACTGAGGCAAGGAAAGGATGGTAAGGTGAAGGAACCTTACAAGATGACAAGACATGTTGAACACTTAGTCAAGAGGAAGAAAGAAGCTTCCTTAAGGTTGAGGATGCAAGAATGGACAGGGCTCTAGAGGTCTACAAGGTAGCCAGGAAGGAATTGAAGAATGGACTCAGGAGAGCTAGAAGGGGATATGAAAAAACCTTGGTGGGTAGGATCAAGGAAAACCCAGAGGCTTTCTATGCTTATGTGGGGAACAAGAGGATGGCCAGAGTGAGGGTAGGACCAATCAGGGATAATGGAGGGAACTTGTGCACGGAGTCAGAGCAGGTAGGGGACGTCCTTAATGAATACTTTGCTTCAGTATTCACCAGTGAAAGGGACCTTGACATTTGTGAGAACAGCATGAAACAGACAGATATGCTCAAACTGTTGATGTTAGGAAGGAAGATGTGCTAGAAATTTTGAAAAACATGAGGTTGGGTAAGTCCCCCAGACCACACAGGATATACCCAAGGTTACTATGGGACGCGAGGGAAGAGATTGCTGCCCCTTTGGCAATGATCTCTGCATCCTCACTGTCCACTGGAGTTGTGCCAGAAGGTTGGAGGGTGGCAAATGTCATTCCCTTGTTCAAGAATGGGAATAGGGATAATCCTGGAAATTACAGACTGGTCAGTCTTACGTCTGTGGTGGGCAAATTATTGGAGAGGATTCTGAGAGATAGTATTTATGATTATTTGGAAAAGCACAGTTTAATGAGAAATAGTCAGCATGGCTTTGTGAGGGGCAGGTCATGCCTCACAAGCCTGACTGAATTCTTTAAGGATATGACAAAACACGTCAATGAAGGTAGAGCAGTAGATGCGCTGTATATGGATGTTAGCAAGGCATTTGATAAAGTTCCACATGGTAGGCTCATTCAGAAAGTAAAGAGGCATGGAATTCGGGGAAATTTGGCTGTTTGGATAAAAAACTGGCTGTCCAATAGAAGACAGAGGGTGGTAATAGATGGAAAGTATTCAGCCTGGAGCTTGATGACCAGTGGTGTTCCACAGGGATCTGTTCTGGGACCTCTGCTCTTTATGATCTTTATAAATAACTTGGATGAGGAAGTGGAAGGGTGGGTTAGTAAGTTTGCTGATGACACGAAGGTTGGTGGAGTTGTGGACAACTGGAGGGCTGATGTAGGTTGCAACAGGACATTGACAGGATGCAGAGCTGGGCAAAGAAGTGGCAGATGGAATTCAACCCAGAAAAGTGTGAAGTGATTCATTTTGGAAGGTCGAATTTGAATGCAGAATACAGGGTTAATGGCAGGATTGTCAGCAGTGTGGAGGAACAGAGGAATCTTGGGTTCCACGTCCATAGAGCCCTCAAAGTTGCTACCCAAGTTGATAGGGCTGTAAAGAAGGTGTATGGTGTGTTGGCTTTCATCGGCAGGGGGATTGAGTTTAAGAGCCGTGAGGTTATGCTGCAGCTGTAAAAAACTCTGGTTAGACCACACTTGGAATATTGTATTCATTTCTGGTCACCTCATTATAGGAAAGATGTGGAAGCTTTAGAGAGGGTGCAGGACAGATTTATCAGGATGCTGCCTGGATTGGAGGGCAGGACTTATGAGAAAACGTTGAGGGAGCTAGGGCTTTTTTAATTGGAGTGAAGAAGGAGGAGAGGTGACTCAGTAGAGGTTTACAAGATGATGAGAGGCATAGATAGCATGGATAGTCAGAGATTTTTTCCCAGGGCGGAAATGACTATTATGAGGGGGCATAATTTTAAGGTGGTTGGAGGAAGGTATAGGGGAGATGTCAGAAGTAGGTTCTTCACACAGAGAGTGGTGAGCGTGTGGAATGTGCTGCCGGCAGTGGTAGTAGAGTCAGATACTTCAGAGACTTTTAAGCGATTCTTGGAGAGACACATGGAGGATAGTAAAATGTAGGGTATACAGGGTAGATTGATCTTATTAGGATGATAGGTCGGCACGACATCGTGGGCCAGACGGCCTGTACTGTTCTATGTTCTATGTTTAAAAGATGCTGTGGCAAGTATCCTCCTTGGTTAGCTTGCCAAGCTGGTTTCTTGTTTCGCAGATGTTTCGTTAGCACGCTGGGTAACATCCTCAGTGCAGCCTCCGATGAAGCAGACTCATAGCAGAAGCAGTGATGCAAAGACTAGAAAAGACAGCCCTTCCACAATACAACCAAAACGATGGATACGTTACGTGGACAACACCTTTATCATCGTTAAACGGACCAAATTAGAGGGGTCACACAAACTTATAAACAACACCCTCACCGGAACAAAATTCACCAGAGACGAGGAGAAGAACAAACAGCTCCTATTCCTAGACGTCATGGTAGAGCACAAGACAAATGGGGAACTGCAAACGATAGTACACCGAAAAGCCACACACACAGACCAGGTATTGAACTTCAACAGTAACCATCCAGGCACACACAAACAAAGCTGCGTGTGAACACTATTTAAAAGGGCAACAACACATTGCAGCAACATGGAACTACACCAAGAAGAAGAATACCTCTTCCAGGTTTTCAAGGATAATGGATATCCAAAAAACTGGGTCAGAAGATGCCTACATGAACAACATCAGGAAGATACTATATGCCCCGACACACTCATCACACTACCCTAGATCAGGAACACATCGGAACTCACCACAAGACTCCTACGACTGCTGGGCATCAGAGTGGCACACAAGCCCACATCAACCCTATGACAATTGCTCACCCGAACTAAAGACCCACTCCCCACCATGGACAGAACCAATGTCATCTACAAGATCCCCTGCAGACACTGCGAGAAACACTACATTGGAGAAACAGGAAGGAAACTAACAACAAGAGTACATGAACATCAACTGGCTACAAAAAGACACGACCGATACTCACTCATCTCAATCCACATGGACAAGGAGAACCACCATTTCGACAGGGACAACACCAAGATCCTGGGACAAGCTAGGCAGAGACAGGCACGAGAATTCCTAGAAGCCTGGCACTCCACGAAGCATGCTATTAATAAACACATTGAACTCGACCCCACATACATTCCACTATGAAGGAAAACCAGATGAGAGGCAATCCATCTCAACGGACTCCAGAGTTTAAAAACCAGGCGGCAAACACACCGACGTTTCATCGGAGGATGCACTGATGATGTTACCCAGCACGGTAAGGAAACGTCTGCGAAAGAAGAAACCAGTTCGGCGAGCCAACCAACCTAAACACCTACAGCCCGAGCTACAAATCTACTCCAAAACCTTAGAGATCCTCCTTGCTCCTTAGGACCAGCAGGAAAAGAAGAAATTGTTCTCCAGATTTGCCTAGTGTGAGAGTTTAATTTTTAATTCCTAGAGATTTCAGCACATGCTCTTGCAAAACCTGATTTGTTCTATAGCTTCTTCAAATGCTGCAACTTGTCATAGAGATGTACAACATGGAAACAGACCCTTTGGTCCAAGCTGACCTGATATCCTAAACTGCTCTAGTCCCTTTTACCAGGCCCAAATCCCTCTAAACCTTCCCTAATCAGATGCAACATTTAAAAGGCATCTGGATGGGTAATTGTACCAGCTTCCACTACTTCCTCTGGCAGCTCATTCCATAAACGCCCTACCCTCTGTGTGAAAAAGTTGTCCCTTAGGTCCTTTTTAAACCTATGCCCTCTTGTTTTGGACTTCCCTACCCTAGGAAGATAAGCTTGGCTATTCACTCGAACCATGCCCCTCATGATTTTATAAACTCATTTTATAAACAAGCAATGTGCGTTAATAACTATTGCCCAGTGGCTCTGATCTCAGAAGTACTTCGAGAGGCTGGTCATGGCCCACATCAACTCCAGTCTCCCAATCTGCCTCAATCCCCTACAATTTGCCTACTGACGTAACAGGTCCACAGAGGATGCCATATCCCTAGCCTTGCACTCATCCCTGGAACATCTGGACATCAAAGATATTTACATCAGACTCCTGCTCGTTGACTTCAGCTCTGCCTTCAGCACCATTGTCCCCTCCAGGCTGATCTCAAAACTGTGTGACCTTGGTCACGGCTCCGCCATCTGCAACTGGATCCTCAGCTTTCTGACCCACAGGCTGCAATCAGTGAAGATAGGTAACTGCCCCTCCTCCACGGTAACACTCAACGCTGGAGACCCCCAAGGATACGTCCTCAGCCACCTACTGTACTCCCTTTACACCTATGACTTTGTTGCCAAATTCTAAATGAACAGCATTTACAAATTTGCTGGTAACACCACTGTAATGGGACAGATATCTAATAACAATGAGTCAAGCTACAGAAGGGAGATAGAGGACTTGGTGATGTGGTGCACTGAAAACAGTCTGTCTCTCAATGTCAGCAAAACTAAAGAACTGATCATTGAAAGAAAGGAGGAGAACACGTCCCCATCTACAACAAGGGAACTGAGTTTGAGAGAGTGATCAGCATCAAGTTCCTCGGAGTAACTATAACCAACAACCTGTCCTGGACTTCCCATGTAGATGTGACAGTCAAGAAGTCATAACAATGCCTCTTCTTCCTCAGGCGGCTCAGGACATTTGGCATGTCCACAAGGTCCCTCATCAACTTCTACAGATGCACCATTGAAAGCATACTGTCCAGGTGCATAATGACCTGGTACAGCAACTGCTCTGCCCAGGACCGTAATAATTACAGAAGGTGGTGTGCACAGCCCAGACCATTAAGGAAGCCATCCATGGACTCCATTTACACAGCTCGTTGCTGCAGAAAGGTGGCCAACATCATCAAAGACCCATTGCACCCCGCTAGTGATCCCCTACAACCTCTTCCGTCAGGCAGAAGATACAGAAGCCTGAACAAACACATGAGCAAGCTCAGGAACAGCTTCTTCCTGGCCGTTATCAGACTGATGAATGGACTCGTAACCTGTATGCCTCTGTCTAAGTCTCTTTGATCTTTACATCCTTTGCTTACTATGATCTGCATGTACCACTGTTAAACAAAGCTTTTCACTGTATTTCGGTACATGTGACAGTACTTCTATCAATCAACCTCCATAAGGTCACCCCTCAACCTCCAACACTCCAGGGAATATAACCCCAGCCCATTCAGCTTCTCCCAGCTCAAACCCTCTAGTCCTGGCAACATTCTTGTAAATCTTTTCTGAACCCTTTCAGTTTCATAATATCTTTCCTATTGCAGGAAGACCAGAATTGAACACAGTATTCCAAAAGTGGCCTAACCAATGTCCTGTACCACTGCAGCATGACATGTTGTTTCAGCTAAATTGGAAATGAGAGAAAATAAAATCAGTACTGCCTGTTGTTGATAATTTCTGATCCAGAAGCACAAGATCTGATTTGTGCCTTTTGCTGTAATATTCCCTCCAAGTTGTTTGTCTTCAAGAACACAGAGCCTCCTCATTGTTATCACATCCCTGTATGGGGCTGGAATTAGTAAATGGCACATTTTGCTGTTGGGTGCTGATACATTCACAGTCCAGGAGATGTGACACACTTTATGCACCATATAAAGACATCCATTGGTGTCAGGTCTTCATAACCAAGTCTCCATTTAGTCACTATTGTTTTGTAAATCCATATTTATCAAATGGTAAAACTATTTGCATTCCTTCTCAAACGTGAACATCAGCAGCTTCAACCCTCTGGAACTCCCATGCCATACCCTCTATGCGTTCTTCTAATTCTGGCCTCTTATCCAACCTTCATATGCTTGACCCCTCCATTGACAGCCATGCCTTCAGCTGCCTGAGCCAAAAGAAATTCCCTCATTCATATCAAATTAAAACATTGCCGATCCTGGAAATCTGAAACATAGTTGTTCAAATTTTTAATAACTCTGGAGTAAAAAGTTAGCCTAAGTGATAATCGTGTAGCATTGGTGTAAAACCCACCTGTCATTTAGAGAAGGAAACTGCTGACCTTATCTGCTCTGGCATCCATGTGACTCCAGACCCACAGCAAAGTGGTTGACTTTTGATTGTCCTTTGTGTATTCAGAGATGGACAATAAATGCTGGCCGAGTCAGTAACGCCACATTATGTTAAAAAGCAAGAAAACACTTTTCTGGTTTTGGTTTTAGCCTGTATGCATTATTGTTCTATCGACACAGTATTTTCTACATTTTAGAAGACAGCTGATGTAGTGTGGACCCTCCCATAACTTCTGTGATTTGAGTTTCATGGTTAGCAGTGAACAGAGAAACCTGTAACAGGCATGTACAAGGAGGGGGGGGGGCAGTTGGGCAGGTTTTGCTTTCTTTAAGACTTGGTTTACTCAAAGAAACAGTACAATGAAAACAGCGCAAACTGTAGGAACGCAGGGTAAGATTTTCACAGTAGGCTTGGGAAAGCAAGGTCAGGCTGTTTCGCGATAATACCTCACCTGGAGGTTGGCGCCTTTGACAGCGCAGCTCACCCTCAGCACTGAGCAGGAATGCCAGCTCTCAGTGTTAGGAATGCAGGTCCCTTTAAGAGTAAACCAGAACAGCTCCAGAGTTGATTGTGAGGAGGTGATTGCTGATTGACTCTGTATTTAAGAGCCGGGTTCATAAGTCCGTGCCTGCATATCTTTAGGGTGGGAGCCAGTGGTGTCCATCAGTACCCATGAATCTCTTCTAGAGAGATATGGGTACCACAGGGGCTAGGTGTATTACTTTTCCCCCTTCAATACCATTTTGATTTTGCCCCCTCTTCTGTTTCTTCCCCCTCTGATTTTTGGTAATGCCCCTGGTATTTGGGTGATGGGGTAATTTAGTGGTGGATCCCTAAGATAAAATAAATTGGGTTCTTAGGGCTGTTGTGGGACAGCAGTAGCGTCTCTACCTTTGGACCACAATACCTGCCTACCATGGAGGTGTATCATAATATATTCAAACAGGTGACATGTGACTCCAGACCTGCAGCAATGTGATTGACTCTTAACTGCTGTCTGGACAATTAGGATTGGGCAATAAATGCTGGCCTGGCCAGTTATCCCACGAATGAACAATGGCTGATTTAAAAAAAAATAAAAAGATCTGTGTTCTTTTCCAGTTCTGAACAGGGAAAGGGAAAGGGAAAGGTGGAAACTGGTGTTTGCGCTTATCTCTAGGTTTACAATAGAACATTTGTAAATGTCTGAAAATCTGCTTAATACAACATATAGACATAGTTCTGTTAAACATCAGCCTAGGTTAGATCCATTATAATGTCTTAATAGGGAGAGTTGGACTCATGGCCTTTTGGAAAAAAATGATATTGACTGAATTGAGGCAGCATGATCAATGAGACTCAAGGATTGGATGGTTTGTTCATCACACTGTTAACAACATGATTGAAATGGTTTTGTTGTTGAACTTCTCTCTCAATGTGGAGAATTGTCCAAACTCTCATTATATTAATATTCACTTGCTGATGGATGGAGTCTGGTCAGATTGAATGTAAGGAAGTGTAACTTTCCATGGGTAACTCAGAGTTGAGTGATCAAGGGAAGTGTTTACATGTTTTAAGGTGATCTGTCATCAAAAGAACACTTGTCCTCACAAATTAGGTGCTAATCTTAATGTAACAACAAGTTCTTTTCCTGGTAGCTGATCAGATCTGTCATAACTTTGCCAGGAAAGTCAAAACCAGTTGCTTTGTGTTTTATCTATTTTCATGATCTCATTTGTTTTAAAGGGTGTTGATTAGGTAAACAATCACTCCATAAGTAATCCTGCACCCTGACACTGGAACAATAAACATTCCAAAACCTGCTACATCTGTTAAGAGAGAGGAATGACTTGCATTTGTATGGCCACCTTTTATAACCACAGTACATGGAATGTAATTGCCTTCCACAGTTAATGGAAGGCAGTGGCACAGTGGCATTATCATTAGATTTATTAATGCAGAAACTCAGCTAATGTTCTAGGGACATGGGTTTGAATCCCCCCATGGCAAATGGTGGAATTTGAATTCGATGAAGAACCTGGAATTAAGTCGTCTAATGATGGCCATGAAACCATTATTTATTGTCAGAAAAACATATCTGGCTCACTAATGTCCTTTAGGGAAGAAAATCTGCCGTCCTTACTGGTCTGGGCCTATATGTGACTCCAGACCCACAAGCAATGTGGTTGACTTTTAACTGCCCTCTGGCCAGTTAGGGATGGGAATAAATGCTGACCTAGCCAGACACACCCACATCCTGTGAGTGAATAAGAAAAAATTCTAATGATCTTTATAGCCAATGAAGTATTTCTGAAGTCTAGTTACTGTTGTATTGTGGGAAATAGAGCAACCAACTTGTGCACAGCAAGCTCTCCCTAACGCTTTTGGTGATGTTGGTTGTGGGATTTGGATTGATGACAACCAGGAGAACCCAGAATAATGTCATGGCACTCTGCTGAAGTCTCAATTCTGGGAACTGAATCCAGAAGCCTCTCGTTCAGCCACTCACTTTGTTCGCTGAGGGAGGAAGGATGCCAGGAAAGAAGTCACTGCCTCTCTTCAAAATACATTCACTTGAGAGGGCAGACTTGGCCTTGGTTTAATACTCACCTCCAAAAGATGCCAACAGTGCAGTGGAGTGCACTGACTGTAACAGTTCAAGTTTTTATTGTGAGACCTGAGCTCACAGCCTCCTAAAAGTAGACTTCCTCATCCTAATATGCAGTGAAAACAAGAGACACTGTAATGAATATGTCTTGCATGCTGGATGGAAAGTCGTAGCTGGATATCGAAGTCTCCTTGGTCTTCAATCAGTATAATGACTTTCAGACAGCAACAAAAAGATAAAAAATAACATAACTTTCATTGACACACAACAAGGTTTCAACAGGTCGCAATGTCATAGCAGTAAGACTGAGAAGGCTGCCTGTGGGAGATCTCAGACTAGTAAACATAGCCTCAAGGTTAGAGCTAGCAATTAAGTTAGGAAACATTTCTACATCTACAGGTAATCAAGGTTCAAAACTCTTCTGGGGAAAGAGACATTAGGGAGATTTAACTAAAAAACATCTTAAATTTACTCCTTCAAATGAAGCCACATAGTCAATGATTTAATGGTACAGACTCCATGCACAGCTAGAACATAGTACACTAGGGTAAATGAGCCTAGGCAGGGAATACACTTTTACATTACACCAAATAGAAGATTTACAGAAACATGTTGTCAGAGGTTTAATGTGAAGGGATGAAGTAATTCAATTATGTGAAAACTGTAGCTTTTCCAGCCTAATTAGAGTGAGACTGTTTCCACTAGTGACTGTGGCCCCTAGTTTTTGTCGTGCTTCAGTGAAACAATGTATACGCTTCCCAACATACACCTTAAGTTGGCACTGTTTTCACAATGCTCTGATCTCCTCCTTTGTACGAGCCTCCTGTTACCTGATAACCTGTAGATAGGGGATAGATACTGTGTAATGCTGGTAAACTCTCACTTACACTGGATGTTTGCTGATGAACCTTGATGGCTTCTCGCTGGTGTTGGCCATGGAGTCGTTGCTACAAGGAGGTCTCCTCTGGGGAAAGGAGGAGGAGGAGAGGGGAATACATTGAGGAATTAGCTCCATGAGTCCCTCAGCCCCCTCCAGGCCTTGAAACCCTCCTCACAATCTCTGTGAAAATTCCTCCCATTGTTCTACTCAGCAGGTTATTGTGATCTGGAATGTGTTGTCTGAAAGGTCAGTGGAAGCAGATTCAATTGTAACTCTCAAAAAGGAATTGGGTAAACCTTGAAAAAGAACCATAACGTTGAAGGGAAAGAGCAGGGGAGTGATACGAATTGGATAGCTCTTTTGGTGTGCCAGCACTGACATGATAAACTGAATGGCCTCCTACTCTGCACATAGGAAGGGGAGTCCTTGGCCCTGACCTTCCAGTTGCTTGAAATTTTAATAAACCACTTGGCTCCCAAATGCTAATATTTCCTTCCTTGGGCCTGCTACAGTGTTCCAGTGAAGCTCAACACAAACTGGAAGTACAGCAACTCATTTTCCACTTGGGCACGATGCAGCCTTCAAGACTCAACATTCAATTTAATGACTTCAGAGCATGGTCCTCCATTTTTTCATACACCCCTCATCCCCAGCTGAATCTTGTTGACTTTGCTCTCAGCAGACCTGTTTTCTCCTTTTCACAAATTAATTTGCACCCATTTTACACCGCCATCCATCCACTTTGATCACTGCATTTGTCTTTTGCTCTGGGCACCCTCACAGTCGGTTCCACTTGCTCCTCCTTTCCCTCTGTCACTAGCATAAAGAACACCATTTTCCAGCTCCTTCCAGTTCTGAAGAAGAGTCATACAGGACCCAGTGTTAACTCTGTTTTCTCTCTCTCTGTACAGATGCTGCCAGACCTGCTGGGGCTTTTCAGCATTTTCGGTTTTTATTTCAAGTACCTCAAACCTGAAAGCTATCGGTCTTAAAATAAAAATTGACAAGTGACTTTAGAAATGAACAAAAAAAACCGTTAGTAATTGATCTGGCATCCACTGGAAGCTCCAGAAGGACGTTCTAAACATCTCTCACTGTTTACTCGTAAAAGTCTTTCCTAACCTCTCTCATGCAAAGCTGGGCATCTAATTTTTAGGTTTTGTCCACCCCCAGCAATGGAATCATTTTCTCTCTTTTAATCGTAATTTCAACGTTCCCTCTCAATTCTCTTGCTTGTGCATGGCCTATTTATTATAGAGAGTGGTACATTCATGATCACTCTGTACATGCAGTTGTCTTTCAGAAAGCATTGGTTGTGGAGGGTTTTTCACACTGAATGGTACATCAATAATAACTACTTTGCTGTGCACCTAGGGAATACTCCCAGATGTTCACGCTGGTATCTTAAAAACTTCAATCAAAATGTGCCTTGTTTGTCTAAACTCCAGGAAATACAAGCTTAATTTGTATAATCACTCATCAATTTAATTCTTGGAGCCAGGTTTCATTCTAGTCCAAAATACCTTTCCTAGCACATAGTGTTAAGTGTACCAAGAACAGTTACTGAGCATGTGCATAGGCAGCAGTGTCATTACACATGGGCATGAGATCTAATGGAAGACGGAATTGATGAGGCTTGCCTCACCTAGGCTTCTGTGCATGCAGTACAGACTGTCAACATTAACACTTTGCACCAGCCTTTTGCTGGTCCCAAGCTCCCAGATGCTGGTAGTGATATTCAGACACTAAGGAGTGGTGTCCAGAACTGACCACAGAAAGATTCTATGAAACAATCGAGGTTGGGAAGCTGTGCAACAGTGTATTCCACAGAAGGTTCGTGAGGTCCAGTCAAAGGTCTAATAATATTCTCCAAAGTACTGAGACAGCATTGATTGTCTCCCTGGGAAGCTGGCCAGTGACTATGTTAAACTGATTAATCAAAGCTCATATTTTACTAATTGAATGACCATGAAAACAGTGAGGTGATGAAATCTTCAGTTTAATTGGAAGCGACAGTCTTTGCTGTTGTATGTGCAGTTAGCTCACTCTGCTGGAATAGCTGCTGCTCATGATAAAGGTTGCTACCTCTATCCTCTTTTTATATAGGAAACAGTAAGACCTGCTTAGTTTAGTGTGGTAGAGAAATGTCACTTTTCGGTCTAACGAGAGGAGTCTCTTATTAGAAAATAGTTATATGTTCCATTGATATGATGGACATTGTGTCGAGGATTTTAAGGAGGAGCAAGTATCGGGTCCTTTGAGATCCTAACCTGTTCTGTCTGCAACAATATTATCATCATAATGGGCAGTGTTTACGGTACTGCTTAAATTTAACACCTTCAGACCCTATACAACAATGGCCAGTGCCCTCTAATGAAAATAGACATCTATTAAAAAGGAATTAAAGTAACACTGATTTAAATTATAATGACAAATAGAAAATGCTCTTAAAGAGAAAGCAGCTGATAAAGGATTTTCTCTCCACGTTTCTTAGACCCAGAGGTTCCTGAACATGAAGATCAACTATTCACAGAAGATCACTGTGGGCTCTCAGCAGTTCAATAGCAGTGCTGACTGGAGGCCATTTGTAGTGAATCCTTTGCTCAAGGGAATTATTCGTAAATGGACTTATAATGGTTGAGGGAATGTGAACCAAAAGAATGTGTTGAAAAACCCAACATCGGGCCACTGGATCAGTTTAGACCCAATGTCACACTTTGTTTGCCTTTCTTTCTAGGAGGTTTGTTTTAGCTCAGTTGCCTGGGTGGCTGGTTTATGATGCAGAGTGTTGCTAACAGCATGAGTTCAATTCCCACTCCAGCTGAGGTTAGCATGAAGGATTTTGCCCAATCTCGCCCCTCACTTGAGGTGTACTGACCATCAGGTTAAACCATCACCATCCCGCTCTAATGGGAAAGCAGCCCTAAAGTCTGGTAAGACTATGGTGGCTTTGTATTTTTTAAATCCTTCTAACTTGCTTAAGGGATGGCGTAGGAGTGAGCGAGCTTTCTGGTCAGCCAGAGCTGTGTTAGTAGAACAGAACTAGCAACAGCACTACAAGTTTGTCATGTTGAAAGATTCCACGTGTTCTTGCTGTGAGCAAGAGTCATCCTGATCTAAAAATGTCACTGAAAGCTCCATCAGCTTTGTCAAACTGAATTCCAATTCTCAAACTGCAATGCTGAGACTTAAATTCACATTCCCTCTGGAATACTTGCCCAGGCTTTAAGGTTACCAGCCCAGTAACAGAGTCACTACATGACATCAATGGTTTAGTTAGTGTTGCATTTCCTAAAAAGTCCCAGGGACTGTCTTTGTGCTTCCTCCTCGATCAATCAGGAAAAGCCATGGGCATTAAAATGAACATTTTTCAACAACATTTCCCAATTTATACAGGTATGATCACAGTTTAAAAGTGAAGATTAATCAATCACAAATAGAATTCTCTAATGGGACTCTCCACTTGCAACTGTGTTATCATTGGACATCAAACATTATCAAGATGGCCGTGGAGTAGCAGCGCAGTGTACGGGCTCCTGCTCAGAGCACATCTGCTCTCATCTGTAAAATTCTCCACCTGCTTTTACTTTGTTTTTCTTCTTTCACTACTTATTTTTCCTACTTTAATCCAATTACCTTATATGCTGTGTGTGGGAGATTGAGCCAGCGTGAGGAAGGCGAGTGAAGATAGCAGCCAGAGAGGTTCCCAATGTTGATAGCAGTCATCCCTGAGCAGCGGTGAGAGCAAGAACATACAGCCTGAGGTAACCAGCGTTGAGAGCAAGAACACACAGCCCGAGGTAACCGGCAGTGAGAGCAGGAACACACAGCTCGAGGTAACCGGCAGTGAGAGCAGGAACATACAGCCCAAGGTAACCAGCGTTGAGAGCAGGAACACACAGCCCGAGGTAACCTGCGCTGAGAGCAGGAATATGCAGCGCAAGATGGCTGGTGGTGAGAACGGCAGAAGGCAACCTGGAGCAACCAGCAGATAAAGCAAGAGCACGCAACCCAAGGCGATGGCAGGACCAGGAACAGGCATGATCTCATTGAATGCTGGAGCTGGCTAGAAGGGCCAAATAGTCTACTTCTGCTCCTGTTTTGTTTGCCCATAAGCATATACATTTGTAAAAAGACAGCATTGTTAATGGTGATTGTGGAACCACCAAATTGTCGTAAACCCATTTGGTTCATTTCAGTGCAGGCAATCTAAAACCTTTTCCTGACCTGGCCAACATGTGACTCCAGGCCCACAATAATGTGGTTGACTTTTACGTACACTCAGAAATGACCCAGCGAGGCACCCAGCTGTACTGAAGAAAGAAGCTCACCACCACCTTCTCCAGGGCAATTCAGGTTATGCAATAAATATCACTCTGCTGCCATTACCCATATTCCAAGAATAGATTTTAGAAAAGTTTACAAGTACCGCGGGAGTCCTTATCTTTCCATTTTACAGCTTTCTGGACTCAACATTGAATTCAACAATGTAAAACCAGTCTCCATTTTATTCCCGGTAGATACAGTGTGGAGCTGGAGGAACACAGCAGGTCAGTCCTGATGAAGGGTCCCAACTCGAAATGTCAACTTTCCTGTTCCTCTGATGCTGCCTGACCTGCTGTGTTCGTCCAGCTCCACACTGTATCGACTTTGACTTCCAGCATCTGCAGTTCTTGCTATCTCCATTTTATTCCCTTCTCTCTGTTTTAGTTTCCTTTTGTTGCCCCAAAAGTTTTTTCCTTTGATCCAGGAGAACTAGCTCTTATGTCATTTAATCTCTCCTGGCTTCCACTCTACAACAAACCTTCCTTTGCCCTTGTCCTACCCTCACCTTGCTGAAACCCTATTCCATTGTGAACTCTTTCCAGTTCTGATGAAACGTCCCAGACCTTAGAGATTAACTCTGTTTCTCTCCCTACACAGATGAATACTTTTCTCAGCATCTTCTGTTTTACTTACAAAAGTACTTTGTGGGTTATAAATTGCTTTGGGACTTGAGATCTTTCTTGTATTTTCCTGTGGACTCCCAGAACAAACTGCTTGTCTTCTGATTCCCAGGATGAAGAAGAAATACTTCTAAGAAATGTTTAGCATTTCTACTGGGAACAATAAAGTGTATGAAAACTATGTGTTGTACTGAATTTGTCAATGTGCCCTCTTAACCTACATTGTAAAAATAAGGGAAGTCTTTACAATCTGAAAAAAATCATCGTAATAAAATGGGAATTGATGGAATCAATTCTATGCTTCTGAAAATGCATGAGATGCAGGAATAAAACATTTGATCTGGGATTGGAATGGATTAACAGTGAATGTAAGTTTACATGCAACACTTTGCAGCATGGCTCTGAGCCCAAAATTTTCTGCTATATGTACGCTGTTAAACAGCATGCCCGCTCATTCTGAACTGCAGTCCTTTAAGGGTTTTGACTTCATATGCTTTACGCTTACTCTCCACCTCAATTGGAGGCCTGAGCATGCATATTTAAATATGATCTAGAAGATGGGCTTGTGAAACAAGCAATTTCAGCTCCCAACCCTGTGACACATTGATAAGCCCAACCATACTCATTGTGGTATCTCTGCCAGCAGGACTGTAAGCAAAGCTCATCATGTTCTCACAATGTCAACACGCCATGTGAAAATGATGTCAACGTCCAGCATCACAGTTCAAGCATAAAACTGGCATTTTCAGGGTAGAATCTGCCCAATGGTTATTTCTGTTGAAATCCAGAACAGGTCTATCTACAGATTGTCTCATTCCCAGACAATGAATTGATATTTAGCTTCAGTGATTCAATAACTGCGTTAAACTTTACTACCGAGATTCAAATCAGTGAGATGTATCTGAATACAGTCCCTGTAGACACCGTGTAGAAAGTAATCAGGACAATATCCCTTCCAAATGAAACTAGCTAAGTACTATTTGCCCAAGCTCAATACCAGCCCTTGACCATTGTTGTTTGCACTTTGTTCTTGGATGCTATGAATTCCTTGTGCAAAATGGGCTCTTTGAAGAGAATGAATCAGTAAATCAATTGTTTTCAGCATATTTCCTGCAGGCCAGCAGTCTCCTGTGATCTCTGAATGCCCCATTAGTTAAGCTTGTGTCAAAATTAAGTGGAGCTTTCAACAGCAGGTTTTAAACATTGGACATGAACCAACTCCATTTAAAGCAGCTTAGATACACTTGTTTGCTATGGCACTAAAATGCCACCTTTTGGGATTTTGCATATTATTTCCTATAATTTTCATATCCTTGGCAAGAAATGTTACAGAAAAATGTGATCAGCACATGGATCTTAATCTATACTACCTACACCTATTGGACCACAAATTTTAAAATATTGTCTTCAGATTTTGCTCCACTCTCTCCATAAGTAAGCAAACCAACCATTGGAAAATAGTCTTCCCAGTTTTCACTGTCCACAATTATCACTGCTTATATACTAGAGAAGTCACATTTTCCAACTGGGGAGGCGATGGCCTAGTGGTATTATCGCTGAATTGTTAATCCAGAGACCCAGATAACGTTCTGGGGACCCGGGTTTGGATCCCACCATGACAGATGGTGGAATTAGGAATCCAGCGATGACCATGAATCCATTGTCGATTGTTGGAAAAACCCATCTGGTTCACTAATATCCTTTAGGGAAGGAAACTGCCATCCTTACCTGGTCTGGCCTACTTGCAACTCCAGACCCACAGCAATATGGTTGACTCTGAACCGCCCTCTGGGCAATTAGGGATGGGCAATAAATGTTGCCTAGCCATCAACATCCTTGTCCCATGAATGAATAAAGAAAAAAAATACTATTAGATGTAATGACATAGACACTAATTGAAATGCAAAACTGAGCCAGCTACTTTGGACACTGAATAAGTGCATACCCATACTAATTTAAAAGGCTGAGGTGATTTCACACAAAGTTGGGATTCGAGCAATTTCAATCAGCTCTTGCCATCTCATTAATGAACTCTTACTTCATCATCATTAGCAATCACTCAGTAACAAGTACGACTGTTCACCTAGAAAATTTCATATCACTGGTCATGGGTTCTGAGGGTACTGTGTGGCTGATGATCCCAATTCTATAGCCACCTCTCCAACCACACAGTTAGCAGTTTCCGGGAGGTGGAGCTGGTCATTGGCCTCGATTAATCCTTGTGAGTGTTTGTCATAGAGTGGTCATAGGAGTCTAGGAATCGTGGTGGCACACGAGCCTACAGCCAGTCTATGACAAACACAACGATTAAAGACCTGATTCCCACAACATGCAGAACCAACGTAGTTTACAAAATACCTTGCAATGACTGTCACAAGCATTACATCAGACAGACAGGAAGGAAACTAGCCATCAGAATACACGAACATCAACTAGCAGCAAAACGACATGACAAACTCTCCTTAATATCAGTACACTTGGCCCATGAAGGCAATCAGTTTACCTGGGACAATGTAACCATAGTAGCGCAAGCTAAACATAGAAACGTACAGGAATTCCTAGAGGCATGGTTCTCAACCCATTATGCAATCAACAAACATATAGAATTGGACTCCATATACAAACCCATATAGAACAAAACCAGAAATGACAGTCCTCACCATAACGGACCGAACAGTATAAATTCCAAGCAGAAGTAGAACAACATTGCTTCATCGGAGGCTTCACTAATGATAGTACCTAGCATGGTGATGAAATGTCTGAACAAAAACAAGACAGCTCGGCAAGCAAGTCAACAACCTCATCCACAACCCATGCTACAATTCTTTGCTAAAACCTTAAGGGATGACCTGGACTTGATCTGACTCTTATCTAAGCGATGAGATGCTTAATGTAACTGTGTCACACCCCAATTAGGTATCACACTGGAGCCCCACTATTTCCCAGAGTCATTACAAATGTTAAAGATTTTAGCCAAGTGTGCAAAATTCCCCAATTTAGACACAGGTCGAGAGAAAGGGTCCAGTTTTGTGTATTTAACAATAAATACTAATTATTGCAAAAAAAAAAGATTCTTGCTACAGGTAAACAATTATGAACTGATATCATATAACTTCACTAGTTAAACTCTGACCGCCCTATAAACAACAAACCTTTCCACCCCACCCCCTCCTCCACATATACACACAGAAATGAAATGGGTTTTATAGACAGAGGGAAGTTTTGGGATCCCTGTCCACAAGGGTTGCTGATTTGATCATTCTGGCTTGTCAGGTTATCCTGCTCCTCAATCTCTCTTGTCCAGGTATATTGACATGCTTGCAGAAGGCAATTCTATGATTTCATAACTAATAAAGTCTCTGACCTATATCTAAATGCCACAGTTTACAGCAACTGATAGAGGAAAAGGCTTTAGGGTTTTTTTTTAAACTGCAGAAGATAAAAACACTACCTCCACTTTCAGAGATCTAAAGGTTGCTAACCATCTTGTTGAGCTACCAGGGAGCAAATCACATAGTTGCTGGCTATCAGAAGGCCTCTGTCATCAAACACTGGTCACAACACTAAAGATCAATCAGCTACTTGTTGCCAGTTGAATCTCCCTTTGTATACACCCCCCAGCTCCAACTTGTCTGCAGCAACCTCCCCCTCAATGCATGAACAAGCAGCAGTGTAAACAACACTTACAATGAGTATCAGTCTTGCTTTTTGAAAGCCGCAATTCCCTCCACAATCCTTGGTTTGTAAACAGTTGTTATCCCCATTTTACCCCACAATCAAGAATTACAGAAAAACATATGATCTTTACAACTGCTGATGTCTTGCTGAGGAAGTCTGCTAATTGGAGATTGCCCATTGTTACACTGATCACTTTGTTAAATTGAATTTACTGGTTTTTAGTGGATTAACTTCAATCTGCCTGGTGAAAGAAACAGCATTGAATTTGAATCATTAACTCTCTCTCTCCACAGATGCTGCCAGACTCTAACACTTTCTGTTTTTAGTTCAGATGTCCAGCATTGCAGTGTTTTGTTTTTATATCACTGTGGTGGATAGCATACCAAAAAGAAATCAGACTCTTACTTCTTAAAATGTTTCTGAAAGTTACTTTGATAGTAGTGAACATGGGTGGTCAAATTTTAACTTCATTCATCTGATTGATATATATTTCATGGACTAGGATGTTTTTGTCAAAAATGCAATAAAAACATGGACCCAAAATGGCTGCAGCAGTCACCTAGCCACAGATTGACGCAAGATTTATGAGACCCATGTTGAATGAACAAAATTGTCTGCACTGGAATTACCACTTTATCCAAACACATTGAAAGCAGGAACTTGGTCAGCATCAAGAAATTTGCATCTCTTGTTTAATTCACAAGTGTAGGATCATTTTATATATTGAAGATGGGAATGAGTTCCTGCCAAATAGCCTGCTTGGAAAATGATGGAGCTAGACTCTGGAATATACACAAAACCATATATCAATAGTTGCTTTTGAGCAACCGTGCAAAGAGAAGGAAGAATGAATTCATGACAGTAAGAGAAGGAACCTTCTGTCTGCATCATTCTCTCATCATCTCTAAAAACAGTACTGGTGAAAAGCAGTTTGTGAAATGACCATTTACTGAGAATCAGCAATAATTTAAAGAGGCAGTGAGGCTCTTGGGCCTGTGCAGAGATATGTTCAGAAATAGAAAATGAAATAAATTGATTGACTGGTGAGTATTCTGTTTAGGGACTGAATTATTAAATAACAAAATTATTAAGTAATAAAAATGTGATAACTGAGTAACTGGTGAGTGTTATTTTTTATTTTTAAGGAATGTTTATAATAATTGATAATGTGTGAATTACTAGTAGGATTTATCTGTAGTTGTAAAATTTATTGCTATTGGTCGGGTGATTTAGCATTGGTAATGTTCCTTTTAGCAGTCGCAAGGTTAACTGATAAATAAAGAAAATTCAAGGCTGCCTCAATTGCAGTAGCTTGAGCTCTGGGTTTCAGAGCGTTGCATTCCTTCAATGCACCCTTTATGCTGAGAGTTACATTAATAGCACATTTCTAATTGTGCTCACCCTGCAGCTTAAGGGTAAGCAGGGAGTTAGGGAATGAGTGATCGTCAGGCAGTCAAAAATGAATAGGCAGGTTGTATAGGAGCCCCTAAGTATTTCTCACTCTGATGAGACTGCTGGTTCATCTGGGGAATGCATCCAAAACCCAAATGTGTGACACCATGGATGGCTCAGATGCACAGGGGTTGGGTACAAGGAGCTATGGAAGAGCAACAGTGATAGGTGATTTGATAGTTTGGGACCAATCAGGCAGACGTGACTCGAGGATGGTGTGTTGCCTTCCTGGTGCCAGGCGCAAGGATGTCATTGAGCAGCTGCAGGGGAGAGGGTGAACAGCCAGCAGTTGTGTTGCACCTCACCACCAATCACAGGTAGAATTTAGGGAATTAGAAAGAAAATCAGCAAACAGGACCTCAAGTATCGCAATCACTAGATTACACTCCAAGTTTCTCACATAAGTGAGTACAGAAATATGATTTTAAAACGGATAATGCTTGAGTGGAAAGGTGGTTCTGAGGGGAGGGTTTTCGAATCCTGGGAAACTGGGATTGGCTTTGGGGGGATGAGACCTGTGCAAGCCAATGTATTATGCTAGAAAAGAGCTGGAGCTTCTAGCCTTTTATTTTACTGGTGCAGTTGGTGGGGCAGTGGTTAAACACAGTCCACAGGTGTGTCAGAGCCAGGAGTCAATATCAGAGAGGAATACCAAGGTACACAAAATACTGGGAAATACAGGGAACACTGGAAATAAGGAATAGCAAGTTAATAGGTGGGGTCAGAGTAAAGGAGAAAATAATAGTCTAAATCAGGTTTACTGGGCATGTAAATGAATCCACAGAGTGTAGTAAATAAGATTAGCGAGTTACAATTGCAGATTGCCACATGGAATTCTGATGTTGTAGCAATAACAGAGACCTAGCTCAAGGAAAGGCAGTACTGGGCATGAAATATTCCCTGATACAACATGTTCAGAAATGAACAATAGTGGGAGCGATGGAAGTACTCATTAAGGAGATCATTACAATGCTGGAGAAATAGGATGTCGTGACGAATCATGGACAGAATCGGCTAGAGCTAAGGAACAAAAGAAAGCAATTAAATTGTTCAGTGTGGTCTATGGGCCACCAAGTAGTGGGATGGTATAGGGGAACAAATATGAAAGGAAATTACAGAGGAGCAAGAATTATAAAGTACCTATAATGGAGGATTTTAATTATACAGATAAAGACTGAGATAGTTGTCAAGGGCAGAGATAAGCAATTATTCCTAAAGTGTATCCAAGAGAATTTTCTACAGAAGTGTGTTTCAAGTCCAATGAGAAGGAGACATTGCTAGACCTGGTTCTTGGGTATGAGGTGGCTGAAGTGGATCAAATGTTAGGACAAGAACATTTAGTGGATAGTGACCATTGTATCATAAGGTTGAGGGTGAGTATGGAAAACAACAAGAAACAATCCAGACTAAGAATAATGGGGCAAAGACAACTTCAACAGGATAAGAATATATCTGGGCCAAATAATCTGGAGTCAAAACGTGACAGGAGAAATATTAGCTGATCAATGGGCTATCTTTAAAGCAGAGATAATTCAGGTACAGTTAAGGCATATACCCTCATAAGAGAAAGGTACCATAAGCAAATCCAGAGCCCTCTGGATAACTAAAAAAAGGTAGAAATCATGATAAAAAATTAATTAAAACAGTGAGCTTATAACAGGTGTCAGGTAGACAACACAACTGGAAACCAAACTGGAGGGTGGGTAATGTTGTTCCATTGTTTAAGAAAGGTAGCAAAGACAAGCCAGGGCACTACAGGCCAGTGAGCTGGACAATAGTGGTAGGCAAGTTATTGGGGAGGATACTGAGGAACAGGATCAACCAATATTTGGATAGTACAGGAAGTCATGTCTGACATCTTTTAGAGTTTTTCGAAGATATAAGGCTCCATTTTCGCAGCAGCAGCGGGACCGGTGACAGTGAGGACCAGGGGGCTGCCGGGATGGTAAGTCCTTCACTTTAAATACTTATCGCGTGGGATCAGCGGCCTCCATTTTCGCAGCAGCAGCGGGAGCGGTGACAGTGAGGACCAGGGGGCTGCCGGGATGGTAAGTCCTTCACTTTAAATACTTATCGCGTGGGATCAGCGGCCTCCATTTTCGCAGCAGCAGCGGGAGCGGTGACGGCGAGGACCAGGAGGCTGCTGGGACGGTAAGTCCTTCTTTTCCACAGCGGAGCTGAGTGGGATCGGTTGAATTGCGCTCTGAGAAGGCGAGTGACCTGATATATTTGGGCAGTGGCTAAACCCGAGGCACTACACGTGTAGTGTCTCCCACCCGCCCTCCTCCTCTAACCGAAAAAAAGACTCTGTGGTGTGTTGAGAAGGTAAGGTTTTGCTTTCTGTTTTTTATCGTGTGCTGGTAAGTAGAGTGATTGGTAATAAACTTTTCATTTCATTAATCTATTATTTGATATTATAGTACGACTAAGTTAAGCTTAAGAGTAAAAATGGCAGGAGATCCCAGACTCATGTTATGCTCCTCTTACTCAATGTGGGAGCTCAGGGAAGCAGCTGATGTCCCTGACTCCTACATGTGCAAGAAGTGTGTCCAGCTGCAGCTCTTGTTAGACCGCATGACGGCTCTGGAGCTGCCGATGGACTCACTTTGGAGCATCCACGATGCTGAGGAAGTCGAGAAAAGCACGTTTAGCAAATCAGTCACACCGCAGATCAGGCTTGCCAAGGGTGAAAGGGAATGGGTGACCAAAAGGCAGGAAAAAAGCAGAAGGCAGTGCAGGTGTCCCCTGCGGTCATCTCCCTCCAAAACAGGTATACTGTTTTGGATACTGTTGGGGGAGATGGCTCACTAGGAGAAGGCAGCAGTAGCCAGGTTCATGGCACCGTGGCTGGCTCTGCTGTACAGAAGGGCGGGAAAAGGAGTGGAAGGGCTATAGTCCTAGGGGATTCGATTATAAGGGGGGTAGATAGGCGGTTCTGTGGTCAAAAACAACACTCCCAAATAGTATATTGCCTCCCAGGTGCACGGTTCAGGGATGTCTCAGATCGACTGCAGGACATTCTGAAGGGGGAGGGTGAACAGCCAGCTGTCGTGGTGCATATAGGCACCAATGATATAGGTAAAAAATGGGATGAGGTCCGACAAGCAGAATTTAGGGAGTTAGGAGCCAAGTTAAAAAGTAGGACCTCAGAGGTAGTAATCTCAGGATTGCTACCAGTGCCACATGCTAGTCAGAGTAGAAATGAAAGAATAGGCAGGATAAATGAGTGGCTTGAGAGATGGTGCAGGAGGGAGGGGTTCAGATTTTTGGGACATTGGGACCGGTTCTGGGGGAGGTGGGACTATGACAAATCAGACGGTCTACACCTGGGCAGGACTGCAACCAATGTCCTGGGGGTGCTGTTGGGGAGGGTATAAACTAATATGGCACGGGGATGGGAACCAAATGAGGAGGTTAGTGGACAGTAAGGAGGTAGTAACTAAAGCCTGTAAGGAACTAGATAATGAAGTCAGTGTGACTAAGGGGAAGAGTAGGCAGAGAGCAGATGATGAACGCAAAGGGACAGGTGGTCTGAGGTGCATTTGTTTTAATGTGAGAAGTGTAGTAGGTAAGGCAGATGAATTTAGGGCTTAGATTAGTACCTGGGAGTATGATGTTATTGCTATTACTGGGACTTGGTTGAGGAAAAGGCAAGATTGGCAACTAAATGTCCCAGGATATAGATGTTGAGGTTAGGGATAGATGTTTGATTACTCTAGGTCAATTCGGCACAAAGAGGGGAAAGTGTTGGGTATTCTAAAAGGCATTAGGGTGGACAAGTCCCCAGGTCTGGATGAGAACTATCCCAGGTTACTGAGGGAAGTGAGAGAGGAAATAGCTGGGGCCTTAATAGATATCTTTGCAGCATCATTGAGCACGGGTGAGGTCCCGGAGGACTGGAGAATTGCTCATGTTGTCCCCTTGTTTAAGAAGGGTAGCAAGGATAATCCAGGTAATTATAGACCAGTGAGCCTGACGTCAGTGGTGGGGAAGCTCCTGGAGAAGATACTGAGGGATAGGATCCATTTACATTTGGAGGAAAATGGGCTTATTAGTGATAGGCAGCATGGTTTTGTGCAGGGAAGATCATGTCTTACCAACTTGATAGAATTCTTTGAGAAAGTGACAAAGTTGATAGATGAGGGAAGAGCTGTAGATGTCATATACATGGACTTGATAAGGTTCCCCATGGTAGGCTAATGGAGAAAGTGAAGTCGCATGGGGTCCAGGGTGTACTAGTTAGATGGATAGAGAACTGGCTGGGCTACAGGAGACAGAGAGTTGTAGTGGAAGGGAGTTTCTCAAAATGGAGAACTGTGACCAGTGGTGTTCCACAGTGATCCGCGTTGGGACCACTGTTGTTTGTGATATACATAAATGATCTGGAGGAAGGTATAGATGGTCTCATCATCAAGTTTGCAGATGACACTAAGATTGGTGGAGTAGCAGATAGTGAAGGAGACTGTCAGAGAATGCAGCAGAATATAGATAGATTGGAGAGTTGGGCGGAGAGATGGCAGATGGAGTTCAATCCAGGCAAATGCGAGGTGACGCATTTTGGAAGATCCAATTCAAGAGCAAACTATACGGCAAATGGAAAAGCCCTGGGGAAAATTGATGCACAGAGAGATCTGGGTGTTCAGGTCCATTGTACCCTGAAGGTGGCAACGCTGGTCGATAGAGTGGTCAAGAAGGCATACGACATGCTTTCATTCATCGGACGGGCTATCGAGTACAAGAGTTGGCAGGTCATGTTGCAGTTGTATAGGACTTTGGTTCGCCCACATTTGGAATACTGCGTACAGTTCTGGTCGCCACATTACCAAAAGGATGTGGATGCTTTGGAGAGGGTGCAGAGGAGGTTCACCAGGATGTTGCCTGGTATGGAGGGCGCTAGCTATGAAGAGAGGTTGAGTACATTAGGATTATTTACATTAGAAAGACAGAGGTTGAGGGGGACCTGATTGAGGTCTATAAAATCATGAGAGGTATAGATAGGGTGGACAGCAAGAAGCTTTTTCCCAGAGTGGGGGACTCAATTACTAGGGATCACGATCTCAAGGTGACAGGGGAGAAGTTTAAGGGAGATATGCATGGAAAGTTCTTTACGCAGAGGGTGGTGGGTGCCTGGGACGTCTTGCCAGCAGAGGTGGTAGATGCGGGCACGATAGCGCCATTTAAGATGTATCTAGACAGATACATGAATGAGCAGGGAGCAAAGGGATACAGATCCTTGGAAAAAAGGCAACAGGTTTAGATAGAGGATCTGGATCGGCACAGGCTTGATGGGCCTGTTCCTGTGCTGTAATTTTCTTTGTTCTTTGAAGAGGTAACTGAGAGAATAGTTGAGGGCAGGGCAGTGGATGTTGTCTATATAGACTTTAGTCAGGCCTTTGACAAGGTCCCACATGGCAGACTAGTCATGAAGATTAGGTCAAATGGGATCCAGGGAATGCTAGCCAATTGGATTCAAAAATGGTTTGATGGTAGGAAGCAGAGGTTGATAATTGAAGGTTGTTTCTTTGCTTGGAGGCCTGTGACTAGTGGTGTGCCACATGGGTCAGTGCTAGGACCTTTGTTATTTGTTATTTACATAAACTATCTGGATGTGAATGTACAAGGCATGATTAGTAAGTTTGCCAATGATAAAAAATTAGGAGGTATCGTTGATAGTGAGGAAGGTTCTCAAAAATTGCAGAGGGATCTTGATCAGATGGGACTGACGATTGGCAAATGCAATTCAATACAGATAAATGTGAGGTGTTGCACTTTGGAAAGTCAAACCAACGTAGAACTCATACAGTAAATGGTAAGGTCCTGAGGAGTGTTGTGGAACAAAGGGACCTAGGAGTACAAGTGCAAAGTGCAGTGAAAGCATGTCACAGGTGGACAGGGTGGTAAAAAAGGCATTTAGCACGCTGGCCTTCAGCAGTCGTGGCACTGAGTATCGGAGTTGGGGTGTTATGTTACAGTTGTACAAGTCGTTGGTGAGGCTGCACTTGGAATATTGTGTACAGTTTTGGTCACTCTGTTATAGGAAAGATATACTTAAACTAGAAAATGTGCAAAGAAAATTTACAAGGATGTTGCCAGGACTAGAAGGCCTGAGTTATACATAGAACATAGAACAATACAGCGCAGAACAGGCCCTTCAGCCCTCGATGTTGCGCCGCCCTGTGAACTAATCTAAGCCCATCCCATTTATAGGGAGAGATGGGCCAGGATACGACTTTATTCCTTCGAACATAGGAGAATGAGGGGTGACCTTTAGAATGAATACATATAGTCTTTTTCTTAGGGATGGGGAATTGAAAACTAGAGGGCATAGGTTTAAGGTGAGAGATGGAAGATTTAACAAGGACCTGACTGGCAACTTTTTCACACAGAGTGGTGCATATATGGAATGGGCTGCCAGAGAAAGTGGTTGAGGCAGGTACAATAGCAACATTTAAAAAACATTGGCATAGGTACATGGATGGGAAGGGTTAAGAGGGATATGGACCAAATGTGGGTAATTGGAACTTGCTGAGTGTGCACCATGGTCAGCATGGATCAGTTTGGGTCAAAGGGTCTGTTTCCATTCTGTATTACCCTATGACTGTATGAATACAGAATGTTCAGACAGAAGATAAAGAAGCAAATTGGAGAAGGAAAGTGAGCGTGTGGAAAAAGAGGCTGGGAGCTAACATGAAAGGGAATCCCAAACACCTCTATAGGCATACAAATAGTGGTACAGGAGTAGGATTGATTCAGAGGCAAAAAGGGATTTACACATGGAGACAAAGACCATTGCTGACGTATGAAATTAACACTTGTCTTTAGCAAGGAAGAAGATGCTACACAAGCCATGAGTAAAAGAACAGGCAATTCAGAAACTAGAAGGTTTTAAAATTGAAAAGGAACGGGTATTGGTAAGTTTAAAGTTGAGGAGACACCAGCAGCAGATGAAATGCACCAAAGGTTATTAAGGAAAGTGAGAGTAGAAACTATGGAGGCAATAACCGTAATTTTTCAGGCTGCCTTTGTCTCGAGGAAGATTCCAGCTCGTTGGACAATTGCAAACATTACATCTTTATTTTGAAAGTGATGTAAAGACAAGCCCATATTAGATGCAGTGTCAAGATTCTTCGAATTGGCCTTAATGATCTTACTTGGTAAGATACTAGCTAAGTACCTCCCTATTAGGAAGGGGGGAAGCCATGCAACTGGGCTTACTCCAACAGGCACTCACATCTGCTGAAGCTCTTTCTGGGTGTGCAGTTGGACGATATCATGTGACAGCACAGTATGTGGCAATCTCTGCTGCAAGTCCCAGGTAGGGGTTCAAGTCCCATTCTGGAGACTTGAGTACAAATGCTAGGTTTATGCTCCAGGGGAAGGCACTGTTGGAGGTGCAGTCTTCTGGATGAGCTATTAAATAAGTCTTTTCAAAATACATATTTCAAAGATTCAGGAAATTTCCCTAGAAAATGCTTATCTATCAGCCAACACCATCAAAAATAAATTTACCTGGTCACTATTACATTGCTGTATGTGGGAGCTTGCTGTGTAAAAATTGGCTGATGGGTTTCCAAAATGTCTGCAGTGACAATACTTCATTGGCTCTAAAAATAATCCAAGATATCCATTAGAGTAGTAGAAAAGCGATATTAGCTTTGTTATTCAACCCAGGCCTAAATGTACCAGAGAAGGTTCCTTGAAGAAAGTAACCCTACCTACACCCACATACCATTTCCCTCCCATCCCACTCAAAGTCCCCAAACTCTCCTGTGATCTCCCTAAATTATTTTATTACTTTTCTGAATTAACATAAGCTAGGATTTGGACTGCTGAAAGTTAATTTGTTTACATTTTATAGCAATTATTGAGAGAGGACAGAATTTCTGCAATTTCCAACAAGACAGAACCTAATCATTTCCCCGTAACATTCAGTGGCATCAATATTGCTGCATCCCCTACCGGTGACATTCAGATCATTATCATTGATCAGAAATTGAACTGGATTAGCCACATAAATGCTGTGACCATGAGGGTTATATGCTGGGAATTCACCTTTTGTCTCCCCAAAGCCTGTTCAGCATTTACAAGGCACAAGGTGTGTGATAGAAAACTCAGTTGCCTGGAGGAGTGCTGCTCCAGAAGGTCTCCACTCAAGACTTTTGGCACCATCCAGGACAAAACAGCCCACTTGATTGGCACCTCATCCATCACATTCAACATTCACTCCCTTCACCACCAGTGCACAATGGCAACAGTATGTACTATCTGTATGATGCACTGCAGCAACTCACCAAAAGCTCTTTCCACAGCACCTTCCAAACCCACCTAAGGCAAGGGCAGCAGATACATGGGAGCACCATCACCTATAAATTCCCTCCAAGCCAGACACCACACTGACTGGAACTATATCGCTGGATCAAAATCCTGGAACTCCCTTCCTAACACCACTGTAGGTATCCTTATGCCCCAGATACTGCAATAGTTCAAGGAGGTGCGTCACTATCACCTTCTCAAGGGCAATCAGGGATGGACAATAAATACTGGTCTAGTCAGCGATAACCATGTCACACAGGAGAATAAAAATACATACTCAGGGCTGGCTGGGGGTGGTGGAACAATTTTAAGCACAATATACCTCGCCACATCCCCACCACTCTGCCTTTTATTTTGCTCCTCAAGGCATAACAAAATGCTGTACCATGACTCACTGACTCACTCAGAAGTGCATCAGCAAGACCAAGACTGACCTTGGTTAATACTTAGGAAAGCAAAAATGAACTCAATCAAGAGTGACAGCACAACTTGTGTTGTGTGGATCAAGAATGCATTTTATACTCAAAACTGCATCTGCGTACACCATGGCAGATTGATTTAATGAGCTTCCCATGGTGAGCAGATCATGCGTATGTAAAGAGTGTTGTTTATCACTCAGCAGCTGTGCTGAGCTACAGCTTTCCATTAGTGAATGGGCATCTAACCAGCCATATCAAATGTGTTTTCCCAGGAAGTGCAATGTAGCTAACTCCTCTGCTATGTCAATACCTCATTTGCCACAACATTCTATTTACTTACAGTACACACAGAAACACCACACACATACACACACACTCAAAACACAAAAACACCATAGACCCCCACAGAAACACTATACACACACAAATTCACTCACATACGCACAAACACGACACACCATTCACACAAACACCGACAGAAATACCACACAACCTCACTCACACACACTCACTTAAACACACATATTCTCATGCATGGTGGCTCACTGGTTAGCACTGCTGCCTCACAGCGCTAGGGACCCAGGGTTTGATTTCATCCTCAGGCAACTGTCTGTATGAAGTTTGCACATTCTCCCTGTGTCTGTGTGGGTTTTTGTCGGGTGCTCCGGTTACTCCCACGGTCCAAACGTGTGCAGATTAGGTGGATTGGCCATGCTAAATTACCCAATATGTTCAAGGATGTGTAGGTTAGGTGGGTTAGGCATGGGAAATGCAGGGTTACAGAGGTAGAGTAGGGGGATGGGATGCTCTTCAGGGAGTTGGTGTGGACTTGTTGGGCTGAATGGCCTGTTTCCACACTGTAGGACTTCTAAGGACACACAGGAAAAAACACACTCATACACTCCATTCACTCACTCACTCATACACAAACATTCACACAGAAACATGACACACGTTCACATCCTCACTCATTCACACACAAATGTACACAGAAACACCACATCCACATAAGTCCTCACACACACATACATACTAAATACCACAGAAATATTACACATTCAGACACAACCACTACACACAGCTGGATTCCCCCCGACCTCAAGTGTTAGGAGACGAAAGCATGCTCCAAGAAACTCAGGTCTCTGAATTCTCCTTGCTATTTTCTTCAATTATTGTCCTTTGATTATAATGGCTATTGTCCTTCACTATAGAGTGTTACAACTGCAAGGTTTAGAAGATTATGATGTTTTAGGACTATGTCTTTTGGTTTATAAGACAGTTGTTTGTGACTGTATCTTTAACTTTAGGGAAAATAAAAAGGGTTATGTGACCTATGCCGTCACGTAAGTTGGAATTTTCAATTGTCTCTCAAAGTAGAGGCAAATTCTGTTTGTAACTTTAGTCTATGACTTGTTCGAGAAGTAATATAGTCTTTAGTGTACTTTTTGTATTTGTTTCAGTCAATTTTAAAAGGTGAAATCTTGTCATGTGTCCTTCTTTCAATGAATGAAAAGTTGAATTTCTCTTCAAAACCTGTCAGTCCCAATTTAGATTGAAACATCATTCAATAACTAAACTCACTTGCTTGAATGCAACCTGGTTGTAATAAAACAGCATTTATATATCAAACATGGTTTATCATTTTTGGTGTTCACACAATACTAATTTACTGATGTTTTATTGACTACTCCCTCTATTTCCCTTTTCACCAACAACGTAATTAACTTATTCTCAAATGTTGACTTGGGGACTACATTAACCTCGGCCACCCAGCAGAAATTAGAAGGTTAGACAATTAAAACTGCTCAGGATTTTTATATTTGAGCTAAGTGTTAATGATTTTAACCTGCTCAACTGAGCTGGTGGAACAGATGTTGTTTAAAGCCATCATAATCCGTCATGATTTGGTCAGCCCTGTCTTATGAACAATGCTATGTGCCAATTGATAAAACTTGCTAAACTTGTATTTGAATCATATATACCTATCTAACCAAAGGCACAGGCAATACAGTCCTGAAAGCATCAGCCAATGCCATATCGTGGTAGGAGAATCATTTTCAACTGTGATTAAAATACAGGAATCTCCCTGTCATTTAGTTAATGGCGAGAGATCTATTTCCATTAGCAATGAGGGAAAAGCTACTCCTCTGATTTAGCTGTAGGAATGTTTTTTGTGTTTGCTTGTGATACAGAGGGAATTGCTCCTCATGTGGAGGATGTGTTGCTGACTGGTTGCTAAACACCCTTTTTCACTGATCAAGAGACCTCCATTGCACAGGAAGTTTGTGTCAAAACATAAAATATTATCAGTTGTCTTTCCTAGTTCTGGAAATTAATAAGAACAAGGGTGAAAAGGTTGCCAAGGCAAGTTAAGCAGCTTCTAGGCAATGTGAGGAAGATGGTTTTGTAGTTGGACTAGGAATCCAAAGGCTCATGCTGTGGGGACATTCTGCCATGGCATCTGGTGATGTGGTATTTAAATTATCCAATAAAATCTAGGAGTGAAAGCTGGTCTCAGTAATGCTCACTATAAAGTCATCACTGATTGTCATAAAGACCCATCTGGTCATTAATGCCCTTCAGGGGAAGGAAATCTGTCATCCCTACATATGATTTCAGATTCACATCAGTGTTGTACCCTCTGAAATAGCCAAACAAGCTACTCAGTTCATGAACAAATAGGGATGGGCAACAAGTGCTGACCTTGCCAATGATGCCTACATCCCTTGACATAATTGCACATCCAGAATATGAGTATAATATGCATTAATTTAATGTGGCATCGCCTTATAGAAAGTACATGAAAAATACATCCAAATTTGGCTGGAGGACCAAGTTTGTAGTACCACCATTGGATTAAATTAGAAAGACGGATTGCATAAAGGTTGCTTCTATTCCCTTTGATTATGGAAGATTAATTGGTGATCAGATGGAGTGATTAGAGAGGGAAAATGCTAACAGAATTCAATAGGGGAGATGCAGATAAACTATGTCCACTGATGGGGGCTCACTAGGAAGTACTTTTTCATTTAAAGGAGAATAGAAACCAGAAACTGTCTCCCCAAAAGGCAATGTGCTTTGGATCAACTGCAGCTTGGATATGGACAAAGGCAGGAAAGTAAGTGTGAACCTATACATCTGCTAAGATCTAACTGAAAGATGGAGCTGGCCCAACAAGTTGAATGTCTACTCCTGTTTCTAAATTCTGGAAAATACTGAAATCACAACCCCTTACATACAGATCTCCTCAATCATGTTTAGGGGCTTGTGGATACCATTCTGTTGTTAAGGAGGGTTGTGAGCTGGGAGATTCTGTCAGAAGAAGACCAGAAACTTTGCTTCTCCCCAGACCTGCTTTTCCATTCTTCAATTGCTTGTGTGAAGGTGGAAACCAAGGTATTTTATAACATCAAATGTCCACTGTTGCATCAGAAATTGTAGCTCGCAAAAATACTCCAAAAGCTTCAGAAAAATTCTGTTCGTCCACAAAACGTTAACTCAGAATATTAAAATTCAACAAAGTGAACTGCAACACAGAAACCTCCAATGAGCCTTAGAGGAAATGATCTCTCAGCAGTCAGAACATGTCATCTATTATCACTCATTTCATTTGGACTCTCAGAGCAGATATGACTTTCCCAATGAGAAAGTTAAAGAATCTAGTTATTATATCCAGTTATTATAGAATGAGCACAGCCTTAACCAGTTCCCCATATTTTCTGTAAGAGCATTTACAGGATCTGAATCTTGTTGGTTAAAATATTGTGCTTATTTAGAATTAAGCTACAAACAGACCTAGGAGCTTCCAGGCTAGTTTTGTGAGCTCTGCTTGCTATTTCACACTGCATGACCATTCACCACTCTATCTGCCATTGGAAACTGCTGGACAACTGCAGACATGAGAACAAGTGTAATACCTAAATTTTCAACTACTTTAACATTCAACTGGAAATTTGTTCCATTTCTATTCTCTCCTCATTTTCTCACTATCCCAATTGAAATGTTTTGATAAATCCTCTTCTGGGTCAGTAGCAATGTTGTTTTCTTACCTAGGACTAGATGTATGGTCCGGGATACCTTGTCCACCTCTAATATTCCCAGCTCTTTTGTACAGACTGAAATCTGATCAAAACCTTTAGCCAGAACATAGTGGGACTCAGAAATTGCAACGAGGTGAGCCTTATATCTGGTCAGAGAACAGAGTTAACATTTTGAGTCTGGTATGACTTCTTCAGAACTGAACAACAGAACATTCTGAAGAGTCATATAAGACTCAAAACATCAACTTTGTTTCTCTCTCCACAGACACTGCCAGACCTGCTGAGTTTCTTCGCATTTTCCTTGTCTGTTTCAAACCTCCAGGATCTGTAGTATTTCACTTTTACTTAATCTGGTTGTCCATTTTTGTTAAATATTAAGTATTCAACTTTGTCTCTCTCTCTGTCTACTTTAAGGCCGTATTCCTTCGTTAATTTTGACATTGAGAAGCACCAAGGTGATTTTCCAGAGTCCTGCCTTGATAAATAAACTTTCAGTCTCAGCCTTTGGTATCTGAAATAATGGAACATTTTCAGTCAGTGTGATTCCTCAGAATTTGAAATCGAGCCTGCTGGGAACAATAATTTCAGAAAAAGAGACAGTGGTACATTTCTTCTTGATGTTTCTATGATATGGCTGTCCTTTCCATTCATTGGCTAAACATGGTTTAGCACTTCACTTGCTGAACCATGTTTCTCTAAAGGATGTCAGGCTCCGTGTTCACCTTTCCCACCTTGAGTTGCCATGAACTTTGTCTGGGCAAAGTGAAGAGAAGAAAACTGGGACGAGCATCTAGGCTATCACAGAATCCTTTCAATGAAAGAAAGCACGGAAGCGCGACAAAGCCTGTGCAATCATCCAAGTCACACTTCCTGATCTTCACTCCATCCAAGTGATGTTCATTGAATATTGATCTAAAGTATAAAATCATTCCTTCATCTGAGGACTTTTATTGGGTAACCTCAGCTTTAGATGTCAGGTGCAGTAATACTGCAAAAATTACACACTGGGGTCACAGAACATCTGCAGGCTGATTGTGAAAAGAATTTTCACTATTGAGGTCCTGCATCAAGGTCAAAGGATGAAATGAGGACATGAAATGTCAGCTTTAAGATAATGCATTTTCCAATGGTTCAGAGTTTGCTTCTGAAGTTCTGCTGTCAGATCTCAAGAAAGAGAAGAGCAATACAATTATCACAATAACTGGGGGCAAAGCCTGTTCAATGTGGAAGCCTCGGCTATGTAGAAGGAGCTGACATCATGGATGAGAGATATATCTGTATATCCTCTTTAAATAAAAGCAAAATACTGCAGATGCTGGAAATCCAAGACAAACACAGAATCAAATACATAGAGACATAGAAGATAGGAGCAGGAGGAGGCCATTCAGCTCTTTGAGCCTGCTCTGCCATTCATCACAATTATGGCTGATCATCCAACTCAATAGCCTAATCTTGTTTTCTCCCCGTAACCTTTGATCTCATTCGCCCAAGTGCTATGTCTAGTCACCTCTTGAATACATTCAATGTTTTGGCATCAACTACTTCCTGTGGTAATGAATTCCACAGGATCACCACTCTTTGGGTGAAGAAATGTCTCCTCATCTTCATCCTAAGTCGTCTACCCTGAATCCTCATACTATGAACACTGGTTCTGGTCACACCCAATATCGGGAACATCCTCCCTGCATCTAAGCTGTCAAATCCTGTTAGAATTTTATAAGTCTCTATAAGATCCTCCCTCATTCATCTGAAGTCTAGCAAAAGCAAACCCAACCTAGTCAATCTCTCCTCATATGTCAGACCCACCATCCCTGGAATCAGCCTGGTAAACTTTCGTTGCACTCCCTCGAGAGCAAGAGCATCCTTCCTCAGAAAAGGAAAGCAAAACTGCGTACAATATTCTAGGTGTGGCCTCACCAAGGCACTATATAACTGCAATAACACATCCCTGCTCCTGTACTCGAAACCTCTCGCAATGAAGGCCAATGTACCATTTGCCTTCTTTACTGCCTGCAGCACGTGCATGCTAACCTTCAGCAACTGGGGCACAAGGACACCCAGGTCCCGCTGCACACTCCCCTCTCCCAATTTACAGCTACCTGTACATCCTCTTTAAGTAAAAGCAAAATACTGCAGATGCTGGACATTTGAGACAAACACAGAATCAAACACAATGGAGATCTGCTGTCCTTACCTAGAAGGAGCAGATTACTGCAGATGCTTGAATCTGTACTTCAGCTCTGATGAAGAGTCATCTAGATTCCAAACCGTTAGCTTGCTGTCTCTCTGTGGATGCTGCCTACCTGACCCGCTGTGATCTCCAGCGTTTGTTGTTTTAGTGCTATCCTTACCTGGTCTTGTTTACATGTGACTCCAGAGCAATGTGGCTGACTCCTAACTGGGCAAATTAGGGATGGGCAATAAATTGATTAGCAACTCTCACATCCTGTGAATAATTAAAGCAAAAAAATAACCCTAGGTATTTGTCAACGTTTTGATCATTGCTCCCAGACTCTCAAGATGTGGCTCCAGAACATCATAAGTGTGTATAAAAACATTCCTGTGCGATATCGTGGGGACGTCCGACCATATTCAGGCAGACGGATACTTCCTTTGAATGAAATTAGCTTTTTTTTGGTTTAAAAACACCTACACCTATTTGTAAGCTCGACAGTGCTCTGCAACATATTTAACCACATTTATTGTGACCTAACCCGTTAGGTCACTGTAAGGAGTGAGAGGCAGTTTAACCTTAACCAGAGACATATATAAAAATAAAGCAAAAGTGGGGAGGGAAAGGAGATCTTTAAAAAAAAAGTGCGGGAAACCCAAACTGAAATCGAATGGCAGTCAACGTTTACTTTACATCTTCGACCAGCGACAACCTGAGCCGCCATGACATGTTGGCCTGGGTCAACGATTCTCTTCAGTTGAACTACACCAAGATCGAGCAGCTGTGTTCGGGGGTGGCCTACTGCCAGTTCATGGACATGCTGTTCCCCGGTTCCATCATCCTGAAGAAAGTCAAGTTCCTGGCCAGGCTGGAGCACGAGTACATCCAGAACTTCAAACTGCTGCAGGCGGCCTTCAAGAAGATGGAGGTGGACAAGATCATCGCGGTGGACAAGCTGATGAAGGGCAAGTTCCAGGACAACTTCGAGTTCCTGCAGTGGTTCCGCCGCTTCTTCGACGCCAACTACGACGGGAAACCGTACGACCCGGTAGCCGCCCGCCAGGGTCAGGAGGCCGGCCCGGCCCCCCCCGGCGCCTCGGGCCTAGTCTTCAACAAGCCCAAGAAGACGCTGAGCACCCTGAGTGCCGCCCCGGGCCCGGACAAGAAGGACAAAGTCGTGTGGTCCTCATCGTCAGGGACCTCGCTGCTTCGCTCCAAGGCCTCCCACCCGAAGTCGGGCCCGTCTCCCGCCAGAAGCGCCGCAACCGCCGCCGCTCCGGAGAAGAACAACAACAACAACATGGCGGGTAACGGCGACGCTCATGTAGCCGAGCTGGCCGAGCAAGTGAGGGCCTTGAAGAGCGACCTGCTGGAGCTGGAGAAAGAACGGGACTTTTACTTCGGAAAGCTGAGACACATCGAGATGATCTGCCAGGAGAACCAGCAGGAAGATACCGGGCTGGTCCAGCAAGTGGAGAAGGTGCTCTACTCCATTGAAGACGGATTCAACCCGCGGGAGGCCGCCATTGAGCAGCCTGAGGAGCCAGAAGAATATTAACAGGGTGAGCCCATTACCCTCCACAGCTTATTGCAAATCCATGGTTAGAGAGTGGAGACCCCCTCGTTTGCCGCAAAGTTTTACAGAGAAAAAAAGATTGTATGTATGTGTGCAAAAATGCTAGTGTAGGCTAAATTAAAGTGTACCTCCTTTCTCAATAAGCAGGTTTCCATTGATTACCGTCATTTCCTTTCCTGTCGAATAATGTTTTTTTTCTGTGTGTGTGTGTATTTCTTCCCTGCCATTTATTCATTGCCTGTCATAGTTGCCCTTGAGGTGGTGGTAGTGAGCTGGTGGAGGTACATTCGAAGTGCTGTTCAGATGGGAGTTCCAGCTTTGACCCAGCCACATTGATAGAGTCAGTGTTAAGCGTTTACTTTTGCATGAGGGATATGTTCCCAAGGCAGTCAAGCCAATTGGACTAAAGCCCGTGATTCTCATCTGCTGGTGGCTCTAGTCCATGGGGTAATCCCTTTCCTTAGTGAAACACCAAGTTTATGTATATGCAGAAGGTTTATGCCATGGATATCCCCACTGCTTGGTTGAAAGTAGCTAGAAAAGGAAGATCAAATTTTAATCTGAAATGCATTTTTTGGCCATGAATCTTCAAGTGAGTTTGTGTTATGTTGATCAAGAACAGAAGTTGCTGGAAAAGCTCAGAAGATCTGGCATCATCTGAGAAGAAAAAAAAATCAGAGTTAATGTTTGGGTCCGATGACCCTTCCTCCACTGAACCCGAAACATTAACGCTGATTTTTTTTCTTCACAGATGCTGCCAGACCTGCTGAGCTTTTCCAGCAACTTCTGTTTTTGTTCCTGATTACAGCATCCGCAGTTCTTTTGTCTTTTTGTGTTATTTTGATGTTGGCTGCAGTTCAGTCAGTGCTCGAAGCTCCAGGTCAGACTGTTTCAAGCTCCATTAAGAGGATCTGTGCATGTAATCCATACTGATATTTCAGTGCAGTACTGAGCGAGTGCTGCCCTGCTGTAGTTGGTGTCTTGCAAAGGACTCATTCCCAAAGTAGGGACTGAAGGTCCTGTTGCACACTTTTCCAGTTTTCTTTGTAGCACTGATAAAAAAGCAAAATGTCAATTGGAGATTAAATGTTTAGCTTACCCTGCTATAAGAACAAAGATTGTTCTGTTATTGCCCCAGGACTGAGCACTGTACATGTGGTTTGCAAAGAGTTAAATTTATAGCGAAAGATCTGAGGAGAAGACAGACAGGGACAACAGAACTTCAGTGTTATGATTGAAATACGTGCTGGGTAAATAAAACAATTAAACATCTTAAAAAAGACCTGCATTTTAAAAAACTTTCACAACTTCAGAACATCCCAAAGTGCTTTACAGTTAATGAAATACTTTTGAAGCTTTGACACTTTTTCAATGTAGAAATACAGCATCAAAACTATACTCGGGAAGCTGCACTGACAGCAATGTGACAGATAATCTGTTGCACCAGTGTCACGTGAAAAGTATATAATTGCCCAAACACTGGGGAAATATCTCCATGCTCTTCTTCAAACAATGTTGTGGGGTTTTACTCCATCTACCTGAGAGGGCGGACTGCCTCAATTTAAGTTCTTGTTTGAAAGATAGCACTTCCAAAGGTGGAGTCTTTCAAAAGGAAATGTTCCATATTTGTCTGGTGAAGAGCCTGCTGGAAGATCTTGAAATAAATGCATTTCATCTCGAATCTGTCTGAGCTAACCACATTTTCCCTCCAACTATTAAGCATTAGAATAGTGAAATTGTACAACAAAATGGTCTTAATTTTACAATGTGGGACACTCCTGTACGCTCAGTTCAAACTGCTCAACACAGTAATTAGAGAGAGAATGCTTATCCCATTACTGAGGGCTATGACAGCATTCACCAATATCAAAACAATATTCTTCACTTTAGGAATAGTTACTGTGTATGTAACTTCAAAGAAAACATCTTTCATGGGATATGGCATCACTAGAAAGGCCAGTATTTGTTGTCCAGCCGTAATTACTGTTGAATTGAGTGGCTTTCTAGGATCTTTTAGAAGGCGGGTAAGAGTCCACCACATTGCTATGGGTCTAGAATCACACCTAGGCCAGACTGGTAAAGATGGTATTGTGTTTTGGTTTCTTCAGGCCCAGGGTAGTCTAGCATGAATTAAGGTATCCACTTTCATAGTGCAACTGGAGCAACATTCTCTGTTGTGTATAGAAGTGTATGTACTTGCTCAGTTTCTGCCCTACTAACCTGTTTAGAAACTATTTTATACCTCATTATTTTTCCAGGAAGTCCAGTTTTATGTTTTATTTGGCAAAACTTGGTAGGCAATGGCTTAATGGTATTAGCACTAGACTATAAGTCCAGAAACCCAGGTAATATTCTGGAGACCTGGATTCAAATCCTGCCACAGCAGATGGTGGAATTTGAATTCAACAGTAATCTGGAATTAAGTGTCCAACGATGGCTATAAAATCCTTATCAATTCTTGGAAAAAATCCACCTGGTTCACTTATGTCTTTACCTGGCTACATGTGTCTCCAAACTCAGTGCAATGGTTGACTCTTAACTGCCCTCTGGGAAATTGGGCATGTGCAATAAGTGTTCACTGAGCTGGTAATGCCCATATCCTGTGAATGAATTTTTAAAAAACTCTAATTAAATCTTATCAGAGATAGTAGGAACTGCCAATGCTGGAGAATCTGAGATAATAAGGTGTAGAGCTGGA